>OX328124.1:94971303-95128803 GCA_946811695.1 Gonocerus acuteangulatus | reverse complement strand
TATTTTTTTTCCATTGCAGATACACTAAACCATTGGTAAGGCCAGGCCTTGACGCACAGCGATACAACCCTGAACTTAATTGGACCGAAACAGTAGCAGATCCGAGCATGAGACATCTCAGCGATAAATTGAGGCACATGAGACAGGTTAGTGTATTATTTTTTTTTTCGTTTTTAACGGCGCATCAACTATTTGGCTATTAGCGCCGGGCTATCTACGGGTTGCCACCCTTTTATAATGCCAACAGCACGTGGTCGGTCACCCATTCAGGTATTGACCACGCCCGACGTTGCTTAACTTCGGTGACCAACGGGAACCGGTGTATTTAACGTGGATATGGCCGTTGGCGTTAGTGTATTATTATTTCTCTTTTATTCGTTATTTTATCATTTTAGTTTTTTTTTTTTAAAGAATCTGTAAACAAAATTATTTACCACAGAGAGGTAAATAATCATTAAATTAATAATGGGATTGTAACCGGCGTGTTCTTTACGACAAAATAATTTCAAAACATTTAAGATTGTTCTAACTGCGGAGTAGCCTCGAAACATAACAAAACATATAAGATTGTTCTAACTGCGGAGTAGCCTCGAAACATAACAAATCATATAAGATTGCTCTAACTGCGGAGTAGCCTCGAAACATAACAAAACATATAAGATTGTTCTAACTGCGGAGTAGCCTCGAAACATAACAAAAAGATGCTCCTGATGTCTGAATTTATTTATTTATGATATGAGGCGATGAATTTCAAAATGGGCTAAGTCCGTTTTCTCGTAAAATTAATTTCTTGTCTAACAACTTTTTTTTCACACAGCAAAAATTTTTGTTTTGGGGAAATACATTAAATCGCACCAGAAATATGGTAATGAATGCTAGTGTGACCTCGTAGATATTTATTTCCCAAAGGAATTATACTAGCTTAGACGTTTTTCGTGCCCTCTAAAAAGTTTTACAATTTGGCTATATCCTGTATAGTGTTTAATGAGATTACTATGTTTTCAAGAGCCTTTATGTTTTAGCATGTATTATATCCTGTATAGTGTTTAATGAGATTACTATGTTTTCAAGAGCCTTTATGTTTTAGCATGTATTATATCCTGTATAGTGTTTAATGAGATTACTATGTTTTCAAGAGCCTTCATGTTTTAGCATGTATTATATCCTGTATAGTGTTTAATGAGATTACTATGTTTTCAAGAGCCTTTATGTTTTAGCATGTATTATATCCTGTATAGTGTTTAATGAGATTACTATGTTTTCAAGAGCCTTCATGTTTTAGCATGTATTATATCCTGTATAGTGTTTAATGAGATTACTATGTTTTCAAGAGCCTTTATGTTTTAGCATGTATTATATCCTGTATAGTGTTTAATGAGATTACTATGTTTTCAAGAGCCTTCATGTTTTAGCATGTATTATATCCTGTATAGTGTTTAATGAGATTACTATGTTTTCAAGAGCCTTTATGTTTTAGCATGTATTATATCCTGTATAGTGTTTAATGAGATTACTATGTTTTCAAGAGCCTTTATGTTTTAGCATGTATTATATCCTGTATAGTGTTTAATGAGATTACTATGTTTTCAAGAGCCTTTATGTTTAAGCATGTATTATTTGTTCATAAATCCTTGATTTGTTTAATGAGATTACTATGTTTTCAAGAGCCTTTATGTTTTAGCATGTATTATATCCTGTATAGTGTTTAATGGGATTACTATGTTTTCAAGAGCCTTTATGTTTTAGCATGTATTATATCCTGTATAGTGTTTAATGAGATTACTATGTTTTCAAGAGCCTTTATGTTTAAGCATGTATTATTTGTTCATAAATCCTTGATTTGTTTAATGAGATTACTATGTTTTTAAGAGCCTTTATGTTTTAGCATGTATTATTTGTTCATAAATCCTTGATTTGTTTAATGAGATTACTATGTTTTCAAGAGCCTTTATGTTTAAGCATGTATTATTTGTTCATAAATCCTTGATTTGTTTAATGAGATTACTATGTTTTCAAGAGCCTTTAAGTTGGAACTTTCGGACTAAAGGTTCATTCATTTCCTATAGAATTCTTTAGGCTGGGGAATAACTAGAAACCAATGAAGCAGAATAATAGGGTTTTTTTTTATCATGAAACGAATGATTTCAATGGTGGAACAAACCAATCCTTATCCTTCCTTAAAGTCCTTCTTAAATATACTAACTCAAGTGGAATATAAAGTTTTAATTGCAAAAAACAAATATAATTCAGAGTAAATAGCTGCTCTAGAATCTCTCCATTTGTAATTGCTTTAGTTTTTGACTGCTCTTTTCCAAGGGAGCCACGAGCCTTGACTGCAACTTGGATTCCGAAGGTCTGATCTGTAAATGTTTCCATCCTTTTTGAGTTGTTTATTGGAAAAGTTTGTGTTGTAGCTTCGATGTTGGTAGGATTTACTCTTTTTTCTAAACTAGAGAAAAAGGCTAAACTCTATTTATTGACTTTGTATTCTCATATTATTGCTCCTTGGAGAATAGTCGTTTTCTTACAAAAAAAAAAAAAAAAAAAAAAAAAAAAAGAACACTCGCAGGTGCTACGTCATCTTAGCGCGTTCTCATATAATCCTTTTTCCTGGAAAAGCTTTAATTGGTAATAATTGTTACTCTTTGTTTTTTTCAAACTTCTAGCTATTTTTGTGGGAAAGTTACTTTGCTAATGATTTTACTGTTAAACAAAATTAAAACTTACTCCAATGAAATCTTCAAGAAAAGCGAAATTATAGGGGCCTTATCAGAAAGGCCCTTCTAGTAATCAGGAGAGTCCAACAAGAAACAGATTGCTGTGTTCAGTTCTATATTTTAAAAAGTCCATCTAACAGGAACTCATCTTAGCGCTTTTCCGTTCATAAGCTAGTGACATTAGTAAAGGATAGAAGAAGTTATTGGTAGGTTATGATATTTCGTGAAAAATATAAAATGAAATATGAAAGATAAGGAAGATTTTAGGTGCCACAACAGAAAACTGTATAGGATGAAGAGGATATTTAGTTTTTTTTTCTTTCTCCGCATTACAGTAACCAGGAAATGTGGGCATTTATTTTATACACATTCCATTTAAAAAATATACATTGAATTCTTCTTTCATATTCATTTTAAATCAGATGAATAAATAATACGGCGGATAATCCCTTTTTATTATATTGTTGGGTAAAAAAAAACGGCAATTCACATATTTTTCTAAAATGTCAATAAAAAGATAAGCACTACTCGCAGGAACTGCGTCATCTTAGAGCGTTTTGGTTCATATCCCTAGTGCCATTAGTAAAGGAATAGAAGCAGGTATTTAGGTTTTTCTATTTCGTGAAAAATTTAAAATGAAATATCAAAGAAAAGGAAGATTTTAGGTGCCACAATAGAAAACTGACAGTATCCTAAGCGGAAATTACTCCGCCCCCTTTCTCAACGTTCGTTTTAGTAAAACAATATTAACAATACGTTTCTTTTTTTCTTACCTTTTTTTTTTTTTAGATATTTTAGAAAATATACGAAGATCCCAAAACTTTTCCGCTAATAAAATTTTGTTCTAATACTTCTTTAACTCCAACCGCAAAAAACACTTAAATATCATAGTTTAGATGAATGCCAAACGTCTGGAACAATTTTCAACTTAATCAATCGATCCTCAATACCCAAACCGAAAATTAGTTAGGAAAACTAGTAATATCAACTTTTCTCGTAAACGGTTATAGAAAACGCTTTAAAAATAATTTCATTCGTCTTCCTACGTTAGAAAACTTACAAAAAGTGTACTTGCAAGCATATTAACGTGAAAACGTAAGTGCTATGATTTTTTTTGCGTGAATTTCGTCCTAAAAATCGTTTTCCGGCAGACGAATTCTGCTGGTTAACGAGCTTGACCTTTGAAATTAGACAACGTATTTTTATAACAAATTTCATCAAAATATATTACTTAGTTACGTACTCAACAATCATTAATACATATATGATTTCAGTAATGGGTTTTAAGGCAATATAAGGATTTTTTTGTTTTAAATAATTTATTAATGTTAGGTATAACAGGGTGTCTACTGCACGAAAATGTCACGAAATGAAAAATAGGGCACGAAAATCACGAATTTGGAAACATGTCACGAAATGTTTCACATTCTAGAAACTTCGCTGAGCTAAATTCAACGAAGTTTCTAGAATTAATCTTTTTCCACTAAAACTGTGTACAATCAGGTGGAGTGAAAACTCGCAGGTATTAGATAGAGCTCATGCGATGATACCTGGCTTAAAGTTATTAGTCCATAGAGGCTTAAAAAGGGGGTCGAGCTAACATTAATTCCCCGACAAGATTGTATTCCTAATATCCTTAGTATGGTGTGAGTATGCTGAAACCAATTTTTCCAACTCGAAAGCCGGGGGGAGAACTTTTGGCAGGCGAAAAACCGTGAAATTTTAGCACTTTTTTTCAGTTTTTCTCCATTAATTTAGAAACCGTTGATTTTGGATATTAAAAAAAACTTCAAATAGGAAGTAAAGTACTTTAAATTCTGCTTCAAATGAACTGGTCAAAGTTCAAATTCGGCCACGTAAAATTGCCGCAATCGCTAGCCAAAGATTTTGCATGAAAATTTCTGTTTTCCTCATTTTTGGTTCAATAGTGACTCAACAATTTTAAAATTGGTCAAATTTATTAGTTTTTGTGTTTTTTGATTCAGGCATTGATTAACTTTGGGCCTACCAAAACAATTGATTAATCCAAGCTGTAACTCGTTAAAATTTGGCTCACTATAGTTTTTCCCAAAATTGGAAAAAATTGGCTAGCGATTGCGGCAATTTTACGTGGCCGAATTTGCAGTTTGAGCAGCTCATTTGACGCAGAATTTAATGCAGTTTAATAATAATGTGCTGGAAGATACTCCATCTGACGATGAGCCTCAACCTGGGCCCTCAAAAGGAATAAAAACTTAATATAATTCCATTAGCTTAACATCATTTCTCTCAATAAATGTCGTGTGAGTGAATAAATCTATATTCATGTTTTTAATTAACTATTTACTTCAAATTCAGCCATTTTCAATACAATATGCTTCTAATTTTGTTGCTTCACTGAAGAAATATAGAAGTACAGTGGTAAAAATTTCTCGGACACAGGTATATGTCTAAATGTCTTAGGGTTCTCCCCATCCCCACCCCTTTCCCCTCAACATACCGCGTACACTGTTATTTGATACATTTAGAATGGAATCAGAAGTAAATTGTGGCTAATAGGAACCAAAAGTTTGCAAAATGCAATCAAATGAATATTTTACTAACTGTTTCTCATTTTGGCTCAATAGTGATTTAATTTTTTTTATATTGCTCAAATGTATACGTTTTTGTGCTTTTTGGAATCAGTTATTGGTGATCTTCAAATTTTAGGTGGTTTATCAAAAGAATTGATGAATTTAAGCTGTAACTTGTTAAAAGTAGGCTCAACACAGTTTTTCGCAAAATTGGACAAAAGTGTTGTTTTTTGGTTAGCGATTGCGGCACTTTTACCGGGCCGAATTTGGACTTCGGCCAGTTCATTTGAAGCAGAATTTAATGTTCTTTACTCCCTATTTGAAGTTTGTTTGTTTTTTTTTTTTTTGTTTTTTTTTGTTTTTTTTTTATCCAAAATCAACGAGTTTTAAATAAATAAAGAAAAACTGAAAAAAGTGCTATATTTTCGCGATTTTTCGCCTGCCAAAAGTTCTCCCCCCGGCTTTCGAGGTGGAAGAATTTCTTTCAGCATACTCACAGCACACCTAAATCTATTAGAAAAAAAAATCTTGTGGGGGAATTAATGTATGCTCAAACCCCTCTATCTATTGCTGTATGTATAGAAAATTCTATTCATGATCCTCCAGTTGGTAGGAATTCCACAGTTATGGAAGACCATGTTCAAGTAATTATGTTCCGGTGGACGGATTCTGCTGGTTAACGAACTTGACCTTTCAAATTAGACGAACGATCTTCTAAGAAATTTCATCAAAATCTGACCATTTTTGGGCCTGTGGGAGAGCGAACAGAGAAATATAAGTAAAGATGGAATGGTTGGGATTCGGCTAAATAAACCTCAATATGATTTTGTTTTAAAAAATCTATATTTCGGACGTTTCGGCTACTCATTGGTAGCCTTCGTCAGCTAAAATGACAAAAAAAGAAATTAATACAAAAACAAAAAAAATTATAATTGTGATAGGTAACAGAACTATAGATACAATTAACTTATAAAAGAACATATCGTCTTAAATTCTTAGAATGAGTAGAATGAAAAAGTAAATAGGTACAATAATTGATTTTAATAGTAATTAGTAACGTTACACATAAACTTGTAGTAAATGTGTACACATAAACTTAAACAAAAACAATATAAACTACAAAACTGACCAACAAGGCATTTCTCCTATGTACGCTAATATTTTCCAAATACTCTCCCGACCTCCCACCTAGATTTTTACCATGCCCCTTGGGTATCCTTCCATTAACACCTTTTTCTCCTTTCCTGTCATAAAAATGTCATAAACATGCCTTTTGATCCTTACCGACATTTCTCCCACCACCTGCTGTTTTCACTTACTTATACCCCAGTAGATTCTTTTCCCCTTAGACTCTTTCACAATGGTTACTTAATTGCCATCCTTGGTCTTCCTCTGCCGCTCGGCATTTCCATTGGTATGTAGTATCTTATTTCTTTGTAAAATTAATTAATGTTACCACGCATCTCCAGCATCAGAGAAATATATATAAAAATTTAACAGCCGTCATATTTCTTGCTAGGGGATCTGAAACGTGAAATTTTCGTGTCGCCATTTCCGGATTGCGTAATGATGTCAACCCCATTAGCGGGTTTCCTCCCTATGTAGGGAGGGAGGATTCGCGCTAAAATGATAGATTACATTTTTTAGCACGGTTCCTCCCTTCCTCCTTAGAAACGAAACCCACTTATGAGGTTAACCTCATGACGCAATCCTTGCGTCTACAATTGTGTCGTAGTTTTTTGAGTTTTCTCGGAAACGAAGCAAAAACGAGAAAAATGCCGAACGACTTTTTTTCTTTCTTTTTTCATCCTGCATCGATTGCTGAAGTTTTGCCGTTTATGTTGGGGACACCTTGTATATGTATACGTATATACATACGAATTTGTCTGTTCGCTCTCCTGTATTTCAAAAATGGCCCGATTTTAATGAAATTCGGTTGGTTGCAGTTTCGTTGTTCGAGACCAAGAGGTGTTTTGCCGATGTTTTATCAGCCATATAGTGCCAATCTTTAAAATAATTTAAAACTAAAGGCGGCTTTGGACTAATTTTACGTATTTTTATATATAAAAGCTTTTTAATACATAACTTTAAAATTAAATCCAAACTCTACCATTGCATATATTTTAAACACATTTCAATTTTATTATCTTAATTACAAAGCTTATTTAAAAAAAATTGTTTACATTAATAATTTGTTATAATTAGTTCAATTTAGAATACTTGTCTAAAAATAAATGACGTTGTACTCAAAATATTTTAGGTGACTGGCAGCTTGAATAAAACATAAGTATTATTAGCAATTTTCATATTCATTCATAAATGTTAAACTATAAAAGTGGATGGAAATTAGAAACAAACGTTTTAGAGGTATTGGAGTAACATTTCATTGCTTCTAAAAATTTCGTCTCCGGATAGGAAGTAAATTCTCTCTGTTGGAGTTTTTGATTCTCAGTACATAATAGTTCAGCGAGTGACACATTAGTACAGCGTATGTGTTACATGCTATTTTAAAGGGCATATAAAAAACTAAAAATTGACAACATCACGTTTCTACCGTAAACAGGAGTGGAGCTATATATTTTGCCGCAGCAAAATTTTGACCACCTGTTGAAAACTTTACATGGCCGTATTTTTTAAACCGTTTAAGAAATTAAGCTGAAATTTGGTGCTTTTCTTATTCTTTATGAAGGTAACCCATGTACCAAATGACATCATATGTACAGATGGCAAGGGAAAAAATGTCATAGAAGTGTGTTGATTGAGATAAAATGTCAACGTCTTCTTCGTCTGAGTCTGACATAGTAAGCTCACACGGCAAAGCCAAGGTCTTAAAAACAAATACATATAGCACTTAAAAAACATTCCACTTTTTCTGCATCATAGGCGCAACTGATTTACAACTAGCCCTTTGCCAGTTCACCCGTGTGCGGACAGAAGTTTTGTTTCAGTTGCAAACTGGTTTCAGACGCAACTGGTTTGCAACGAGAGTTGAGCACAGTGTGTGTGCTGGGCCTTAATTGACTAAATAATGTACATTGTCAATAAATATTTAGTAATTTATTTAGAAATTTTGAATTCTGCTACCATTGTTTAATATATTTCGTAGTCATTCCAGAGTCATCGTGTCTTCACTTTTGAAATTAATGTAACTGTCCTCTTTAACTTATCGTCCCTGCCATGTCAAACTAACGAATAAGCAAAGCGGAGCAAATTAGGAACGAACATATTTTACCCATTGACGAAATAATATATTGAAAAATGGTCTTATTCGATACTTTATTTAAGACATTAAAGGCTATTCTATAAAGAGGTTAGGGTTGTGACAAATCGCGACCAGTCGTATCGTCCACAATACAAAAGCAAAGTCCCGAATCTAAAACCGAGATTTTGCATATTCGATAGTTTGACATGGTAGAGACGATAATGATGTACATTTTATACAGTTTTTTTTAATTGCTTTAAATGTATGTAAAATTGTGAGTTTATAGATATCACGGTAATCTGTTTAAGTTACAAATAATTTTAAGCTAAATCTTAAGGCTTTCTCTTTTTAAGTGAATTATTTTCTTTTTAATGGGCACGAAATTTGCATTTCAAGTCATGAAAATGTCACAAAATTGGCTTTCACGAAAGTAGTAGACACCATGTATAATACATATATTTTTATACATTGACTATCAATGTTAACAGATGACACACACACATGCAGACACGCCTACACACACTTACCCACCCACGCGCACGCACACACAAACACACACACACACACACACCTACACATACACCACTTCCTTGAAATCGCTCAGAAAGTAATGTCAATTTTGAATAAGCGTCCTTGTATTTATTTGCACGAGATGGGAGCTAGTTATATCCTCGTTATATCCTTAATATATCACCAGCTTGAGGATTACCTCCAGAAAAACATCTGTGTAGCATACAGCAATTCCATTAAACCAGTAGTAGTACATAACTTTTCTCTCTTACTGTCTTCGGCTGTGCCCATTCCATACTTAGAATCTATAAAATGGTCGCCCATGTCTCATTTTTGCCCTTGGTAACAATAATCTACCCTGAAGCCACACTTCATTTTTTTTTTTACTCCTTTTTTATGTACTTGATTTAATTTATTTGTTTTTCAGAATAATCGTCATATCTTAACAAAGAATTCTAGCCAAATTCTAGTTCTTATTTTTTTTTAATTTTTATTTTATTTTATTCTATTTTTTTTTTTTTTGTAAGGCTATTAGCACATCTTATTGTTCTTTATAATTAAGGTTCTTTTCTTTAACACATGACGTCAAATACATTTTGTCTAGTCATTATTTTGACTCCGGAAAACGACAAACATAAGAAATGCTTTCGTGAATTTTGACATTAACTGGCATGCACACCCACATCCGCGCGAATCCGCGATTTCTGATTATAAATTCTTAAAGCTGAATACTTCCTTTAAATATTCATATAAAAACAACAGGTTGGAAATGCTTGGAAGTATAACAAAAACCTTCGAGTTATGTCAAATTTGATGTTAAAAAGGCCAATATATTTTATATTTTCTCTTGTGGTCAAACTAATTAACAAATGGCCTAATTATTGCCAAAAAGCAATAAATGTACTCTCGATTACCTGCTTCAGAGTTATCCCGAACCAAAATTGCAATAAAAATTCCAAACTCATGAAAAATTAATTTTTTACACGGATAAATATTCAGAGAACAGTTAAGAAGAACAGTTAAGAAGTCAGTGTTCTATTAAAAACTGGAGACTTTGTTGTGGTACGCCTGACTTACAGACAATGTCAGGTCAAAAATTAGCCTTACACATTGTGCACAAACTATTCAACTATTTTTAGCACTAATTAATTTTCGTCTCGGATAACTTTTACAAAATGGACTTTTGGCAAGCTTTTCAGGGCAAATACCCCACTGTGCGACGTCGAGTCTTGGCCTCCTCTAACAGCTTCCTCCAATTGTCTCTAACTTGTGCTGAAGCCATAATGTCAGTTTCTACCACTCAGGATAGACCTAGCAACCTCCACCACATGGTCAGACCATCTCAGTCTTGGTCTTCCTCTTCTTCGGCTCCCATAGAGAGGTTCAGTGAGGAGTGTCTTCGGAATGTCACCCTCAACCATTCTTGCAACATGTTCAGCCCAACTCAGTCTACTCTATTTCATTAACGGGACTATGTCTGGCTCCCCGAACAGTCCATACAGCTCTTGGTTAGTACAACACCCCCATATAAACTCCACAAAATCTTTCTCTCAAATACCATGAGATCGTCCTTACAGGATTGAGGGACTGTCCAAGACACACAGCCACATAGAAGGACTGGCTGAATTAGAGTACTGTACAAGTGGAGGTGGAGCTCTGTCTGGATAGGGCACGACTCAAAGGCTGCTCAAATATATGCATATATATATATACAAATTTGAACCACCATTCTTTTTGTAATCGATAGGTTCTGAAACGTGAAATTTTCTATTCAGCACTTCCGGAGTGCCTCAACCTCATAACCGGGTTTCCTCCCTATGGAGGGAGGGAGGAACCATGCTCAAAATGGAATATTCGCATTTTTGAAATGTTTTCACCTGGTTCATTAAAATTGAATGTTTGTGATAATACATTCCTGATTTTTCTTTTAGTGATAATGGCTGGAGCCAACAAATAATTTAAAAGAAGTAAAATTGATAAAATTGATTGATTAAAATAAATGTTGATTTAATACATATTTTTGTTAGTTTAATTATAAATATATTTTATTATAATATTTATTGAATTGGCAGGTTGTCCTTAGTCATGTACATCACGATAGGCCCAGCCCTGTCCCTGATTCACTGACAATGGGTAGCGGTTCTGGTGGACCCAATTTTTGGGACGATACAGATGATTCTGATAATCATAACGAAGAAGGTTCTGGATCTGGTGATGGTATAGGTGAGTTTATACTTTCTTTTTCAAACTATTTTTTTTTCTAACTAAAAAAAAAAATATTTTTTAAAGTAAATAACTTCCGGGTCACCAAAATTACCCCTGGGCCGTTCCCAGGTGAGTCCCACCAGTGGTAGGAATTGTCTCCTCTCACGGCTCATTGAGAAAATTCCTCGCTGCACCAGGGATGTCGGGGCTAACGACCAAGATGTTGGTGCGCTATAAAAAATAATAATAATAATAATTAAATTGTTGTTGTACTTACATGTGGTAACACCATTAGTGTTCAATCCATTGACAAAAGTCCTTCACTGACCTAAGCCTCCCACATTATATTCAGTTATCATAACAGAATATAAGTTAAAGTTACTGATCGTGTTATTTTAATGACATTTTTTATGTTAATTATATTTTTTATTACACTTTTATTCCATGAATGTGGGGATAGATAAACACTTTTTTGTTGATCCTTAGTAAATGAATTCCATTTTCATGCATTGCACAATATAATATTATAAAAAAAATCCTGCTTTTTTAGAACACTTATCTCATTGTGTTTATCGACCATGAAACGTAATACTTATGAATAAATAAATAATCATGTTATGGATCATTTCATTTGTTTTACGTTACTTTATGTTTAATGGAAGGTCAACATCCAAGAGCTTCGAGGAACATCCATAATGTAGCAAGAATTTTTTTCTCTTATTCCCTTTTTGAAAATATTTTCAACAATATAAAATGCTCAGTCACATGTTAAGTAATTAAATAAACATTAGTAAAATAAAGAATGGGCAAAACAAATATTTAAAGACTTCAATTCTATTAAATATTTTATATAAAAACTTCACCTTGAGCTCTAAAAACATTAATTATTATTTAACCCATTCGAGATGACGATTTGTTTTGAACATGGTCCCCAGGAGCAAAATTTTTTTTCTCTTTATATCGTTCATTTTTAATTTAAAAAAACAACTATGTAAATCACCCAATTGAATTCACGTAAATAAGATCATTGCACACAGTCTGTTCAGCTCGCTCTTCAGAAAATTGTTATTGCAACGAATAGATTGACATTTTGTTTTGTTTTCCTGTACTTTACAGATTTCATTAGTTCAAGAAAAATCATATTTCGACTACTAGTTCAGTCAGAATAACTGATAATTGCACATTATCATTATTATGGTTATTACACACGTGATGTGCAGGCCGTCTCATAGCCTCGGAAATCAATTGTACACATGGTGTGCAATTGGTCTGGAATGGGATAAGGAACATACAGATACTTTACATTTGACAAATTTGCTGGTTTAGCAGTTAGATTTTGCATGCAGGCTATTTATTATTACTATATTATGCATTTAAACATTTTATTTATATTTTAGTCTTTGTGAAAATCATGTGTATATCTATTCGAATATTTTTCCTGTTTACTGTATTAATGAAAACATTTTTTTTTTTTTTTTTTTTTTCAGATCCTGATACAAATAATCGAAATCCAGATGTTTCAAATATTATTCCTGGCACTTCACCAGGGCAGAAGAAAACTCCTCCATCTGTCAAAACAACTGGTTCAGCAATTGGAATTCGTGCCTCAGTTACAGTTATTATATTTGTGTCGACTACGAGATGGTTTCTCGTCTAGAAGCAACGTGTTCTAACATGCCACTCGAATGAAACAATGTTTTCTTTCTCCTAAATTTATGAGAAATCAAGGATTGTTACATGATCACTTTTAGCAATAATGGGGCTTATTGGGCCTTTCTTGAATCCTTGATCTCTACTTTGCTCATGAAAAAAAAAAATCATTCAAAATTTATGAAGCAAACTATTTTCACATTGCGTATCTTCTAGCATTTCTTTTGAGACAATAGTCTCAGATAAACCATATCAAACTTATTAAAAATCACTGGTTTAATCTTCGGAGGAGAAATATGTCGCTTATAATGAGCTTTTTACATTTTTTTAGTAAATATTTTGTAAAAAGATATATTTAAAAGCTTTTTATTACTGTAAAGCCTTGGTTGAGAAGGATTTATTGAAAAATTGTTTATTTTGTACATGATTGTACAAAAAGGTTTAATAAAATAAATTGTATTTGATATGTATATATATTATACTTTATAGATTATTTTATTATAAATTAACGTATTTTTAATGCACCAAGTGCCGTTCATTTGTTTCTGATAGTTTCCCGTGCTTTGAAAGCATGTTACTTATTAATTGTGAACACGATATGAAGGAAAGGGGCAACTTTCAGTGATCATGAGTGTTATTTATTTTAAATTTATTTATTTTTTAATGATCTTAAAAAATGTTTAACCTGCCTAAAAAAGTTCAGCATTTCGACTCCAAATGCAAAGAATACTTGCAGGTGCCATATATATGTAAATACACGTTATTTAAATTGTTGATGGACATTTTTCCTTTTTAATATCGTGTCACTCTATCATAAAAAT
Organism: Gonocerus acuteangulatus; assembly: GCA_946811695.1. Taxonomy (NCBI): domain Eukaryota; kingdom Metazoa; phylum Arthropoda; class Insecta; order Hemiptera; family Coreidae; genus Gonocerus; species Gonocerus acuteangulatus. The sequence goes on along the minus strand of OX328124.1, from coordinate 95,115,146 downwards.
ATAACAGACTATGTATTTTTATAATGAGGAAGTAATGGCAATATAATTGATAATTTATTTTAATATTTTTATTTTCAGATAATCATTTGCCATGAAAAGGGTTTATTGTGATTGACAGCTTGGAAAAACTGTGGAAAAAACAGTCTTCCCAGCTTTTATAATCCCTTCTTGTTATCTATGTAAATAATAAGTCTTGTTTAAAAATTAATTTTTCTTTAAACCCAATTTAACAGGAATATTTTTTAAACATGATTATATATTCATAGGACAGAGTCTGTTGACATAAAACAATTTTGTAAATAAATGTTGAATGAATAATAATAAATGTATGTTAGGGAAAAACGTTTTGAGAAGGCAGTATAGTTTTTCTCAATTCGGATATTAATAATTGGAACCGCTATCTTTTTTTTGAGCTTTTTAAGCTTTTATCTAGTAGCGTTTTATCTTTTGGTTCAGAATTACTAGAATTGATTCGTTCTTACAAAATTATGTGATTTACTATTATGGGAAATTGAATTAATAGCCATAGTTACCTGCACCACAATTTGTAAAGAAATTATATAAAATTGTATGAGTATATTAAACTTATCCAGCTAATTGTTGGGTTTGGTAAATTTCTTACCTGTGATATTGTGTAATTATTTGAAAATCTATAAATATTTTAACTGATTTCTCCGGAGTGCCATTGAGATTTATGGCTGTTCTATTTTTTTTTTTTTTCTTTCTTAATTTTTATATTAATTTAAAACTTATAACTTCTCTTTATAATGTTATACTAACTATAAGTGACAATTAAGGCATGTCATTTTTAAAACTATGTACCCTTTAGGAGAGGTTATGAAAATATCACTGTTGTATACAAATTGTTTTCAGAGAATAATACCTTATAGAATTTTATAATGAACTATACATTTGATTTATATGTGTGTGTGTATATATATATATATATATATATATATATATATATATATATACATATACATATACATATTCTCTTTTAAACTTTGTTGCTGGGTGACTTAAAAGTTATATATGTATATATATATATATATATATATATATATATATATATATATATATATATATATGTGTGTGTATATATATATCTTCCTACATTCCAGCATATATCACCAGTGGCAAGGTTTCTTAAACCACAAAATTTCCCCAGCGTTACAGCCGGCTTCCTCTGGTGGTACATGATGCTTGGTTGTTTTCTGAAAGCAAAATTTCCTAAATTGGCACATGAGGATGCCGGCTGTAATGCCGGAGAAAATTTGTGGTTTATGAAACCGCACCACTGGTGATATATGCCGGAATGTAGGAGGAGATATATATAACGTTTCTGACATATGGGGAACAAATAGAGATATTTCGTACTCACTATGAAATCTCTCAATAGCCAGCAAGCAAAATGCACCAACTCACTCTATTCGGAGCCTCTCTATTTTTTCCTCTATCTCTCATAAAAGGTATGCGTGTGTGTATATATATATATATATATATATATATATATATATATATATATATATATATAATATATATAATAATATATATAAACAATGTTTATGTGCAGGATTGACGAGGTATAGGGAGATTGAAGGTGGAGTTAAAAATCATTGACTTTATAAGCTGCTTCAAATGTATATTTCATGAGACATTTTAAATTTGTATATAATTTTTTTTTTAATATATATAAATTTCTCCTGTACATTATTTAAGTTGTCATTAAATCATGAAATATTTTTAATAACCTATTATCTTTCTGTACGGTTTAACTGTAGCAATATAATGATGTTAATTGGATATAAGGTCAAAGCAGCTGGAATCAATTTTTTATTAGAGGTATCAACCAATAAATATTTCATTAATGATTTAGTTTATAAATTGATTTCTACTTCAATTCAGCTCTTGCAAAGAAGGTGAATTCAAGTTAATGTGCATTTTTTAAACATGATCCCAGCCTTTGAACATATATCGATTTAAATGTTTTTTCCTTTATGAAATTCATTTCTTTATCCATCCTTTTAGATAAATTATTTTGTATTATTTCATTTTTATTTGTACTGAATATTATTTTATTTAAGTCAACTAGTCTTTAGAAGTAATTAGATTGGCGATTTTCTTCTTTTTTTCTTATTTTATTTTTTTTTTTGTTTTACTTGGAAAAAATATACTTAGTATACACAGCTTAGTTTTTCTTGGCTGAATACATAATGAAGAGGTCTAAAATACAGGAACTTTTATTTTTATGCTTCTTTGAACCATACTTCAGACTGTAAATTAATATTTTTTAAGATTAAAAGCTTATTAATGTAACACTATCATTAAGTTCACCTCCTGTGTTAATAATAGATACTTAAAAGTAATAAATTGTTTCCTATTAAAACTTTCTCTTGTGTTTTATTTTAATCTTTTACTACCTTTTTTAGTGTTCGAATTATAAGAGGAAAATATGTATTATCTACATATTAGAAATTTTCAGCTTCATTGGCCATTATATTCTGAATGTATTATTCATTATCATGAGTTCTATAATAATATACCCCATTCCCATTCAGCAGTTGCTAACTGTACAAGAAGAGGGCGTGGAGGAAGAAGGAGGACGAGGGAGAGTCAAAACAGAATACAATTTAATTTGTTCCCTTGTAAATGATTCGGAAAAAAATAAATACTGTATTTGTAATCATTATACATGGCATAGAGTCTCTGAAGTATATAAAAAAAATATACAAACAGCCCAAAGCTGCCTGTCTATTGAACTTTTTTTTTTTTCTTTCTTTTTTCTTTTTTTTATATAATACTTCAAAAATTCTGAATAAAAGAAAAATGTATATATCTTAGTTGGAATGAATGACAAATTTGGGAAACAATGTTCAACTCAACCCATCGTTATTGAGTGTTACTTGCTATGGCACTACAAGCTTAGCCTCCTCCAACAGCTTCTGCTATTGTCTCGTTTTTGCTGAAGCCATCCAGTTCCTATCACCCAGGATAGATCTAGCAGCCTCTGCCACGCAGTCAGGCCACCTCAGTTTTGGGTGCTGTAGGAGAGCCAGTGAGGAAGTTCTTTAGTTTATTAAGTACCAGAAACCAAAATTCTATTTTTTTCACTTTTCTGAAACCAATTAAAAGAAATTTCGGTTTTATTGAATTTCCCGCATCAAAATAGCTATACAATGTGTACTATTAATGCATAACTGTAATCGCTAAGATTTTTGTATCAATTTTGCTGAAAAAAAAACGTACCAGCATTTTATTTTTGTTTGTAAATATATATATATATATATATATATATATATATATATATATATATATATATATACCTGGACAAATTTGAAGGACAGGATTTTTTATTTTTATTTAGTTGATATTTATTGCAAAATCAAACTTTTTCATTTTTTTTTTAAAACGGCCTGAGCCGTTTGTGCGCTTTAAGGGTCTATGTAATGTGTACTTGAATGTAAACCCGCATGACACAGGTCTAGGCATTTCCCGCGTTGCGACCGCGATCTTTTACGGCTATAGTGGGATTTCTTACCTGTAGGTGCCTTGTCCTCTCGATTCTTTGCTTACTTATTTTGTGAATTTCTATTAAATCGGACCATTAGCCCGTTTACTCAAATTAAAATTTGCGAAGAAATATTTTTACTCTTTGAGACATTTATAAAGCAGTAAGGAAATAAATAAACTGTGATAAAAACAATCCGTTCTCCTAGGCCTAAATTAGAATGTGGTTTCTCGCTTTTTTCCAGTGTAAATATCCATATTTAATGCATATCCTGTCTCGCTACTGCAAAAAACCCATACTTTCGTCTAAACAATTATCACTAACATCCTAGCGACATATTCTAGAGAGATAAAGTAACAAGCAATAATATTTCATATAGATATACGATTTTTTTTTCGTACATTGTTGAAGGTAGATGTGCTTCTGTGGAAGGAAATCACTTAAAACGCTTCAGAGGGTGGGGCGAGTTTGGTTACGCTAGGTGCCGGAAGATGACAAAGTACCGTTATGTGGGCTGCCAAAGGGTAGAAAGGGGCTGGAAGGGTTGTAAATAGTTTTAACAGACTCAGGATATCTATTAGAGCAACAAATAGATAGAATCGGTGCCGCGAACGAATTTTTGAACTTATGACGGCTTAAGCCGTCTTTGCCCCTTAAAGGGTTAAGCAGATCTCCCTATAGGAACTTGCTAAACATTTCAGGTTCTCTGAGAGTAGTTTCATATTTAACGCCTCATTATGGGGTACTCGTAGGCTTTCTTGCTAATGGAGTAGGTATATGTTGAAAGATGAAATGTTTTCCTAAGTCCTTGTTGTAAAAACAAATAATATTTTTGCTCTTGAATATTTTACCATAAATGTTTATTTTGTTTTGAATTTGATATAAGAAAAGGTATAACAAAAAACAATTTTATGAAATCAAATTTATTAAACTGGGCCAGTATAAGAAAGACATTTTGATAGGATTAAAACAGCTATTCCTACAGATTATATTTTTGCATTTTATGCAAAATGAACTTTATGATCAGGAAAATAGTAAACTATTTATTTCAATATATTTCATTTAAAAACCAAATACTCTATGATTTAACAACAAAACATTCTAATTTATTTCCTATTTATAATCCAACAAACTTTATTTACTTGATATTTTATTAATCATAATAAAAATATAAAACATATATTTTTTTTAACAACTATTATTATGAACAAATTATAATACAAAACATTGTGCGGGCAGTCATATAAATGATAATAATGAATTGTATATCTCTTAAAAGTTCTTAGTTTTGCAGATCATTAACCTACAATGAGAGCTGAAGAAATATAATGTCATTTGACTGAGACACTAACATTGTTTTTACTAAAGAATCATTTCTTGGCTAGAAATCAGAATTAAACAAATCTAAGTATAAGTATTCTTAGACATTTTATTTATCATTAGAACACTGAAAACAACTATTTTCTACAATTGAGCAACCAAATAAAATAATACTGTAAATACTTAAAAAATAAGAAGTTACAAAATAAAATGCTACTAACGAGGTATCTAATGTTAGACATTAATACTGCAATAATTTTCTCTACTGGAACCCACATTAATAATTAAAAAAAAAGTAAAAAATAACCTGTCCTACATTTGGTCTTTAAGACTCGCAAGGACACAAAGGGATTTAGTATAAAGAACTTTAGTTTACATCGACTAACATACAAACTATAACACCAATTTTTTAAAATTTTATTTCTTTTAAATTGAAAGCTCAGAGGATGATGGGGCGTAACGCTGCCATGAAGCCAGCACTCAGTAGAGCGGCAACTGGTACAGTTACAACCCATGCAGAAATTATATTCCTGAAAAATAAGAATAAAATCATAAGTAATTCTAATATTGGTGATAAATTTTAATTTCTATCAAATATTTTATTTATTTAATAATTGCTTCATAAAGTAATACATTTTTTTTTTTTATTACTGGAAGAAAATTACAATCTGTTCCAGATACCTGATACAAATTTCAAATTATTATTCAAATTATTAGAAATATGTCATGGAGACAGAAAAATGAACTGATTACACAAGCACAAAAAAAAAGTGGTATTTTCCAAAGACGCCATACATATATATTCTTATGTATTTCGACACGCTGAATCCGAATCCGGAGTCTGTTTCACCACATCGGCACAAAATCCGGATTGTATATTTTTTTGTTTTGTTTCAAGAATATATGTTTAGGTCTTCTATGAGCATTTATTGTTAATGTATTCTTATTACATTTACCCAACTGCTTGATTAAATTATTTTTATTTATATTGAACTGATAGAAAAAAGAACTTTTTGGATTGATTATGGATAAATAATTGTATGCTAATAATATTGTCAAGTCAATGAAGTCTTATAATATTTGTGTTAATTGGCTTGATAGTTATTAAAGCGAAGCATTTGTTGTACCACTATATAGTACTTTCGATTGTATAGGCCATGAGTAAATTGATTTTTCAAAAGTGCTAATGGCCTAGAAGCAGATACGCTTTAAAAAATAAATAAATAAAAAAATCAATCCCCCAAGATCCTCCAATTTTATGCCCAGGTGTATTGCCAATTATGCTAATAGGTTTTCGTATCACAGCACTGCAAGTTAATCCATCCAAAGGAGCCGAAACTTCAGATAAATGGTAAAGCATCGTATTTACCTAAAGTAAGACATGTTATTGGCATATAAAGCTCAGAGTGGGTAATTGTTTTATTATTTAAATTGATTATATCACTGCATAATACAATATTCAATATTTTCAGTGGCTTTAGAAAAAACCCAGCTTGGCTAGTGATTTTTTCTAAAAAATAAAAATTTAAAAATGAAGGCACTGCTGGTTTTTATTTATTTATTTATTTTTTTTTCGGCACATCTACAACTTGGCCAATAGCGCCAAGGCACTGCTGGTATATATCACAGTGTTTTTATTTTTATTAAGGTGCTTCGACTGCTTGGGTCATTAGCACCATTTATTATACAGTGTTTTTTTTTTCCTACGGCGCATCGACATCTGGGCTGTTAGCGCCGACATCCAAAGGGCGACGAGGAATTTTTTTAACGATCCGTTAGATGAGAAAATTTCTGACGCCGGTGGGAATAGAACCCACCATCCGTGGAAAGAACCGCATATGAAACTAAGGCGTTAGCCACTAGACCTCGGGAGACCCCATTATACAGTGTTTTAATACATTTAAATCCTAGTAAGGAGTGGTATCTCCTCTTAGCCTTAAATAAAAATGCCATTGCTTAAACTTACAAGCATAACAATACGTTATTACAAAATAAAAATTTAACAACAAGAGAATTTTATGTCTCTTGGCTATCTATTCAACTGATATATTGCTGAAAATAAATGAACATACCTAAAGAGAGCCCAGTCAACACCAGAAGAGTCAGAGCTGCACCATCCGACGAAAACCACTGACCCAACTTTGCAATGTGTTGTACTGATAGGTAGACCTATTTTGGAAGCCAATAGCACAGTTAGAGCTGCACCAATTTCAATTGTGAAGCCTCTAAAACATTAATTTAAACATTAATTTATTAATTTTTGTTATATTAATTTATTTTAATGTTTAAATTAACAAATGAAAATTATTATAGAAACCATTTAATATTCTTCTAGAAAAAGTTACAATCATGTATGTGGAAGCAAAGCTAAGCATTCACTCATTCAAAAATAGAATCGTTAAATCAAAATAAGCTGTTGTTGGGCTTTGTTTCAAAGGAATCACATCTGCAAACAATAGTTTCTACTAAACCTTGTTTTTCTTTTTAAACACCATGAGATTCCCAAAAGAAGCTACAGACATACCAAGGAAATAAAAATATTTTTTAAGGAAAAATTATCAACGTATTTGACCTAGAAGCCTTTTAGGAAAATTATGCAATATATATATATATATATATATATATATATATATATATATATATATATATATATATATTGTAATGATCTAAAAGGGGGTGCTCTAGAAAGAGTCAGTTTCTGGCTTAGCAAAGAGTAGCATTCATATTCAAGATAAAGGCTAAGTTATATTCCATAAGTCCATCACAAATATTATCTTTTGTCAACCAATTAAATAAATAAAAGAGTAATAAAAGGGATAGCAATTGGCAGTGCTTAGCTTGGCAGTATTTATTTTTTTTTTAAAGGCAGTGTGAAATAAAAGAAGATTCCAAATGTCTCGGCTAGGAGCGATAAGGTATACAAGTTTCCCAGGAAGATAAGAATAGAGTTGCTTCCAAAAAATGCCCTTTGAACATCCAAGTGGCGATCGCTGAAGCCAAACGCCCTTGGTATGGTGGGAGTAACACCTATAAAAAGGGCCTTCCCCCACCACACGACCTCATTCCAGCGCCAGCGAAGGGCCAGAGCCTCTTCATTCGAGCACCAGAGACGAAGGGCACACGATCTCGCTGCAGAACCAGCTGGTCAGCCGACACCAAGCTCTCACTTCATCTTCACATGATGGCCAGACACCACTCTATGATCTAGCAGCCGACCATCATTCTCCTCAACATGCCGACATAACTACTACCAGTCTGCCTCTTCACTTCCAGAACATCATCCGTATTATAAGCTGAGTATACCTCAATAACTGCCAATACTCAATTAAATTCAAAAGCTAGCTAAAATTTCAATAATGGCCAATATTTATATTTGAATATATAAGTTAATATTTTAATTATGTGCTAATTTTTCTTTAATGCCCAAACATTGATACAATTATGTGAGTCAAGCACCTTTTCTTTCTTATATTTAAGTTTATACCACAGCCATGCCAAGTCATAAATAATATATTTTTTATTTCAATATAAGTCATTTGTTTCCAACTCTATTTTATTTACTATGGTATTTAATATGGTCTCAACACATAAAAGGACAGATGGTAAGAAGTGGTTCTAATAATATATTTCTCATGCTTTTCTTTCAGGAAATTTATTAAATTAATTTAATTATTCAAATAGTTTTATTCATAAATCCGTATGTGGTGAATTTGGTAATATTAAATGATCCCTGAGACATAATGAAAATATAATAAAAACTTTTCAAATCAACTTTTTCTATAATAATTTTTTAAAATTCTTTTCTTCCATCCCCCCAAACACCACATCATGGTGACCCAACGTGGGGCAATCCACTAAACACCACAATATATATATATATATATTTTCATATGCACATATAGGTACATCTATTCTTTCTTCTCCTATGTATTTGATCTTAATTTTGATAATATTATATACTGAGCTGATAATTTCATAGAATAAACTATATTCTTCCCAAAACTACCCTATATTTTCTTCTGCTCTGACCTGTTTTGGGCCTTCCATCTCGTCCTCAAAGGGACTTCGTAAAATTCATATTTACCAGGCAACATCTTGTCTGAGAGTGAGTCAACCTTATACTGATGCTCTTGAGTTGTTCTGCCCCTAAGTTTTGCCTCGGTAACAAGAATTTTAAAAAGTCTATGAAGAAACGCAGAAAAAATAAGAGAATGTTTTGTGGAGAAGAAATTTTATTCTCTGATCTTATCAGCTCAGTATATTCCTCGCTTTTTTGGACATTGTCTTATTTGGGCAGGAATATCCAATTCAACCTTCGCATCCTATAAGGAGAGCTGTTGCATGTCAACGTGGAAATTAATTCATGGAAGGCCAAATGTGGAATGATCCATTGTTGAAAGACAGAGTAGTATGACTAAAGAGGGAAAAACTGGAGTTAGAAAGCGACTTCAAGTACCCAGACGAGAAAAAAAAAGGACAGGCAGAAAGATATTTTGGCTTCTTCAAACAAGGATTCCTATGAAAGAAAGCAGTCTCTAAGGTATAACAATGGTAATTATACAATAAGACGTTCTCTCCTATACTAACATTTGCTACCTAATACTACTAAGAATAAATACTAAATCAAAAGGTGCTTCCAGAGCAGACTAGAGCGGAGGAAAAAACAGAATGAGGATCATAAATGCCACTCCATGAGCTAACTCAAAGTGGGAATAGCAGATGTGGTAACTTTGGGAACATCGACTGAGATGGTTTGGCCAAAGTCTCACAAATGCAAGAGTTACATACAAACCTAAAGTGGAGGTAAGAAGATAACCGAAAAATTGTAATGATGGGGTGAGATATTGACTGGGAAAGGCGAAGAAATCAAGCAGAGGACAAAGACCTATGGATTAGGCTCTAGAGGCTGGATCCTCAACTGCTTTCGGGGATAAAAGATTAGACTAAGAAAAATAAGGTTTATGCTGTTTTAAATTTATTGCTTACGTTGAAGGAGTAATTTTGGTAAGATCTTCTCCAATAGTCTTTATGACTCTTCTCCCCCAGATCCAAAGCCCAATAGAAATCCCGATACCACCATAAATCAAAGTGAAGAGAGGTGTTTCAGATCTCTGCAATACACTTCCTTCTACAAATATAAGCCACACAGCAATCAGGGGTCCAATGGCATTGCTGAAAGAAGAAAATAAACAGGAAAATAATATCTATTTAAAAGAATAATAGATATTCTTGGTAATAAAGCTTAATGGTCGATTGAACATGTAAAGAAAAAAAAAAGGTTATTATTTTTAGAGATATTGGTATTATTTTACATAATTCAATTGCATTTACCTCACATCATTACCACCATGAGCAAATGAACCAAAGCAAGCAGTGAGAATCTGAAGAAAGGAGAACACTCTTGCTATTTCTGGCCTGTCTTCATTTTCGTTCTTGTTTTCTATTTGCTAAAGCAAAACTTAGTAAATAAATTATTCTTAAAAAAGCTACTGTTCTTTTCTTTTTTTTTTTTTATAATTATTCTGTTTAAATGACATTTAGGAAATCCTACCATTGGTTCAATTGGCTTCTCCTTTATTAGTGGTACGGCACTGCTGTTTGGAGATAGACCTAAAACAAAAAGCAAAGATAACCATTTTAGACAATGTAAAAACTCTTGAAACAAATAAATCTCTATACAGTAAACTTCCTTTAATCTGGCACGTTTGGGAGTTGCAGCATACCGGAGATGAAAATGAAATGAAATGGAATGTATACTAAATGACTAATACATATTTAATGTAAAATGACTAAAATAAAATTGCACACTCTTAGAATACAAAAAAAGTATGCATAAATAATTGTCCCCTTGATGAATATGGTCTCAGTCAAGAGAAAGCTATAAACTGAAAGGGCAACATATTTGATCACCAAGAGGGTTTCCATGATTTTTTCTATGATCCCGTGGGGCACCACAGGGTCATTGGGGTAGGGATTTCGTGTAATTGATGCATAAGAACTCAAGAGGCGCACTTATTTTTGGCCTTAACACCCCTGCTGTGCCGGATTATTAAGCGTTCCGGACCATAGGATGCTGGATTAGAGGAAGTTTACTGTATATCATAATTCATATTGAAGAAATACTACCGAAACAGCTATCTGATATAATGAGTTTAATTGTCTGCTATCTTATACTTGTTAAATTAATTTTTATTGTATTAGACCACATTATGGTTTATCCACAATTAGAATATCTCACACCATTCTTAAGTTCTTCAAAAGCCTGCAGTTACTTTATGAATAATAAACAAATTCAAATTTAGATAATTTGTGTTATTAACAATGGATAAGGTTTGATAAATAATTTATATTTATTTTCTGGCTAAACAGATGGATATATTTTGGTTCATATGTGACTGTTATTCTCTAAATATTAAATATGGTACCAACCGTAGGCAGGAGTAACATTTCCATTATTGGGTAAGTTCAACTTTGCCCCAAGCTCTTTTTCTACTTTTTTATCAAGTGTTTGAATATCCTGAAAATAAATTAAATACATTCCCATTAAAAATTGTAATAATAAAAGCATCAACATTTCTGTGACAGCATAACCTTAAGATCAGTATTTTTTTATCCTCAGTCTTCTAACAGGTTTTCTTAAATGTCAAGTGCACGGATATTTAGCTACGTATCTCATTGCGTACCATGAACTCAGCCAAAGCTAAGCATTGAAGGCTGAAAACGTTTTAAACTTCATAGTGTTAAGGTTATGACCGAGAGAATTTTTACCGCCAATTTTCTACCGGGAATATAGGCCATGCCCTTTTCCCTCCATCTTACCATCTATTTGAACAGGCAATGTTATAGTCTAAATTGTTTTCAGCCTTACCTTTAGCTAAGTATTGATAAATATTAACAAATATTAATCTTTCTTTCCTGACCTCTCATAGCCTTCCCTGGTCCTAAACGAGACATAATCAGTTTTTATTGAGTTTCAGGTAGTGTGTTGTTCATTGAAATAGTAATGCAAATAGCAGACCCATCGGGAATAATTCCTGCAGAATTTCGCGCATGCGGGATTCGAACTATTCTATCTAACTGAACAAGCAATAGTTTTTGCTTATCCTACAGGAGAGGCTTTTATTATTAACCAGTTCTATATTACTTAATTAAGTAATACTCCCATTAATTACGTATTAATGTTGTTTTTAGGATGGGACAAACAAACTATTATTATTATTTTTTTTACAGCGCTCCAACATCTAAACCATTAGCATCGGGCTATCTACAGGTTACCACCCTTCCTAAATATCCAGAGGGGGGGGGGTGCAGCCCTGAAATGTAAATACCCAACCTGCTGCCTAGTGGTGTTAGCCACTAGACTACGGGAGACTTATTGTTTTTTAAATTATTAACATCATTAAATCCATTTACCTGTTCAATCTTTATTTCTTCTAGATTTCTAAAATTTAGTAAAACACCTGATATTATTATAGTAGAGCACATGATGTGATATTGTATAGTTATGAAAAAAAATCATCATAAAGGACTGAATTTTCATTCTCCTAATAGCTAAATTACTCCTTAATTTTGTACTAGATATTATAAAATGAAGAAAAAATAAATACATACAGATAGAGATTCTGATTGTGCAAGAACATATCCGTTATTGTTAGCTGGAACTTCTACTATAACCGGAAGGCCTCTAGCACTGGCTCCTTCTTCAAGAAGCCGAGATGTCCTTGGACTGCCATCACGTGAAGAGTCTATTTATTTTATAAAATACATATTAGAAATTGCTTAAAACATAAATATTTAATAGCTAACATGTCTAAATGATAGACGGAAGTACATGACAACATTTTATTATGTAATCGTATTATCAATAATTATAGTTATTACTCTTAATTATTCACAAATCAATTATACTTAATTTAAGGTTTATATAAATTTACAGCCTGGAAAATGAGAAATTGATTCTTGTTTCTACTTGAATAGATGGGCAGGCTTCTTATATCTTCCTCTTTTAGAGAAATAATTTATTTTACAATACAAATATATTTTTCAGACTGATTAACAAGATACTGCAAGATCCTCAATTTGGTTAAAATTTGCAACACATATTCTTTATGATGCTATCTAAGACTGCATAAGGTTTCTTTGCTTGTTGGGAGTTTTTGTAACTAGTGCAGTTTTTGACTCCAGCAGTAGATTTTGTAGTGTTATCAAGGTTATTATAATAAAAAAAAAAAAAAAAAAAAAAAAAAAAAAAAAAAAAAAAAAAAAAATACGCGAAAAATGTACTCGTCTAAGGAAGCAGGATGTGCTTTCTGCAAAATACCGGGTGTTTCAATATTGGGGATTTAATATTTTATGATATTTATTGCTTTAAACTTATAATTATAAGTGATATATAAAATGAAAGAGCAACTGAAACATTTTTGATTCTTGGCACAACAATGATCAAAATATGTTCAGTAGTTGCTACCTTTGTGACTAGCCTTTTCTAATGCATTTTGGTGGGGAAAATTTCGTGCACAAGTGCACTGTTGCCAATAAACTTACAGGCAAAAAAAAAACTACATAAATATAGAGCAGTATAGAATCATAACCTGCATGAGAAATTAGAACAAGACTTGACAAAGTTATACTAATAAGACAGACGATCTGAAATACACGACTCACTCACTCAACCCTTTTCACAATCACTATGTGAGACTTAAATCCCCCTTTAACTATAATCCATTTAACTATAAAACAATAATGTAAGAGACAACTTACTGGTGGACCAAACCCTAAGTGCACTGTAATTAGAAGGAGCCCACATATTGCTACCATATTGATGTACGTACAGACCACGAAGGCTTATAGTAAACTATAGCAGTACCATAAATCCCATAATTTCAGCCAAGTCAAAGTTTATCAAATCAGGATAATTGTCCTCTGATTTATTTTATTCCCAGAAATATTATTATGGTTGCTAATTATTATTACGAGTATTTTTAAAATTAAAACTGTGTTATTTTATTTCTTTTTTAATTTTCATGAATTATATATTTTTAAATTTTCATTCTATTATTTCTTTGTTATAAATTATTTTAGGATGGATCACTAAAGTTGAAGAGCTCTTCAAGTTAATAAATAAATAAATTATATAATATTATAAAGAATGTGTTGTACATTTTAACAAAATCAGTGAGAGAATATACACTTAAAATATTCTTACTTAAAAGTATACACAATTTATTTATTTGTCAAAAGAAATAAATAAAAGTTGACTCTTTGAATATACCAAGTAACCCTTAGAGAGTTAAGATACTATAACCTCATCAGTTTTGAGTATTTTTTTCATGAGGTTAATTCTCGGATTATTTGTTTTAACTATGTTCAAGGGCAAAGAACTACAAGGTTATCATTCTTGGCTTGTGAAGAAATAGTCACGACCTCCATAGGTTAATTTGTTTACTGAGGAGTCAACTTGCGGATGAATACCCCCCAGCATTCAGCACTCTTCACTAAAGAAACCCTCTTCTGAAAGTGGGTTACTGAAGGGGGTTTTAAATCCTGCTAAGAAGAGGGCATATTTAGTGGAGAGCTCTGAAGATGAAGATATTCTTCTGAAACTTATAAACCTATGAAGGTTTTGGCCATTTCCTCAAATTCGTCATAGCATAATAATTTAAAGAGAACATCTTATCTTCTATGGAGCCCCTTGCTTTCCACTGAAGCGCTCTGCTACTTAGGAAGTGAGACCCTATATACTTAAATTAACAGTGCAGTTGATGCCACTTCTCACATAATCTCCTGTATTTTGTGAAAGAAAATTATTCTTAATAATTTTTTTTTTACTTGTATGAATAGACAAAAATACTTTGGTAATAATATATCACCAAGAATTTCTGATCTATTATTAAAATTGACGTAGGAGTTATTTATTGGTAACAATCGTCAACGTTCTCAGTATTTTTGAGTTTTTATTATTATTTTGTATGACTAAAGAGAAAATAGATTTTTTCTAATTAAGATCATGCTAAGAAAGAGTAGAAAGAGTTAATACAGGAAGAAAGAAAGCCAAAGCTTATATACTGTAATTATATGGAAATGTAAAGACTACCCCATCACCAATTATTTTTCAACTGGTTAATTACATTATATACCATTACAATAAACCTAATTGATATATTTTTTAATTGTAAGTAGCCACTTTGTTCCTTGTTATTTGTTGAAAAATTATTTATTCTTTCTTTTATTTTAGATTTTCATTCAAAACTAAGCTCAAGAAAAAAAACCTGCAAAAAATGGCATACCCTTTTTAAGTGAATCTGTTTGTTTTCCTCTAACTTGAATTATTCTCAGATGTTATCTTTAAAATATTTCGAAAAAGAAAAAGAAACATTCCGATAATAATGAAGGGAAAAAGGCAGTCAAAATACGTTTTATACCTGTAGATTCACCAAAAGTAAACTGGACATCTCGGTTACTCGATTTTCTTAAGTCTTCTGTAAAATAAGTTTGGCATATGATATCATGAGTATCGACAGAAAAAAATAATTTAAAAGAAGAAAAAAAAGCTCATAAAAAAACAAGCCATCATACACTCATGTACCAATCAAAAATACTGCAAAAATGTATAAAAAAAATGAAAAATGCAGAAGAAAAGACAAAAGTAATAAATGAGTGATTAAAGTTTGCAACAAATTGTGAGTTTACAATAGTGTTAAAAAGAAGGAAACCAAAATTGTGCAATTCAAAGCAAAAAACAAAACAAAATTCTTAAAGTAAAAAATGAAAGATTTTTAAGAAAAAAAAAAATGGTGCAGAACAAAAAATAATAATAGCACCGATTTTTTTATTTTCGTGGTTTCAGAAAATGTTTTGAAAAATGCATAAATAAATAAAAATCAGTTGATTAACCTTCATCGAACACATTATTTTATCTGTTTTAGACTTAAATTTCAACAGGAAATGTATTTAGTTTATGAGACTTTTTCAAATCGATTCAGACCAAATTTCTTTCAGTAAGTTGAATTTAAAATAAAAATTATGCCAGTTATTTAAATTTTTTTTTCTTCTTTTAAGGCATGTAATGCCTTCCCTTGGGTCATTAATGCCTCGAATGTAGGTCTGGACAATGGACCTGCACATGTATTGAGAAAATGCTTTCAGAAGGAGCAAATATTTGTTTTTCTCTGACTAGTAAGTTATTCATTTTTACACATTTGTGTTTGTCGTTATATTTATTTAATTTTCTAATCAAATATCTAGATGTTCATTTAGTTCATTTTCAATTTTATCTATTAATGAGATATGTCATAGAAATGAAAAATTTATATTTTGGATATTAATTTGCTGGATTTCAAGAATTTTATTAATTTATTTATATTTGTTGCAGCATTGCCTGGCATTTCATCCAAATGTACAGGCAGTTGGACTTCATCTCTTTTCTTTTTAATTTTTTGGCATTCAGTTAGAATCATGGGTATATATAGGAAATAATTTCGGGAGGGGCTGGGAAAATTTCGGGAGAGGGGGGCTGAGACCATTTCCGGGGTATAGAATAATAACAATTTAGAACTTGGAATAGTTTTAGGCAACTAAAACGCTATTACACCTAAAATAAACTTTTTCTTTTTTATGAACTGATGTTATTTAATTTATTTTTAAGGCTTTTACGATACATTTTCACCATCAAATGAAAATTTCGGGGGAAGGGGGGGGGGGGCTGCAGCCCCCTCAGCCCCCCCCCCTTATATAGGCCCCTGGTTAGAATGTGCTTAACGGTTTGAGCGACTCCACAGCTCTCAAAATGGCCAGTTCCTATCTACACATCAAGTGTCTGTGACTCATTCGTGTGCGCATATGGCATGTATGCGCTGTCAAGACAGCACCACATCTTCTCTTCTGTTTTCCATGAAGGACGTTTTAAATATCTTTAAACTAAAAACTTTTAACAACAACAAATTCAGTTCATTAATTAATTAAATGTTTAGATATTACAGGATAGAATAGGTAAAACGAAAATATATTTATTTTGAAAATGATTATAATCTCCTGGTAATTAGAGGACATTACATTTATTCCTCATTTACATTTACTTCTCAGAAAGGCTTAGAGAAATCTTAAGAACTACAAACATTCCATTAGTCATAAATCAGGGTCAACGAATGGAAGTTTTGTTGCAATAATGCCCAGAATAATTATAGAATATGGCTAAATACCAGAATAGAAAAGACAAGAAGGCCAAATATCAACGTATCGCAAGTTACTTAATAGGCTTACTTAATAGAGAACCTTATTGTAAATTTTGGTCAGAAAATTAGGTTTATAAATAAAGCCTATAATAATTACATCTTGAATCTATTTTCCTTAGTGAAAATATCCTGTAAGAAAGTGCAGGCTTTTGAGTTTAAGAAGAACAATATAAGCTTGTAGACAGCCTTAGGTTCTCTTTAAAATGAAAATTTCAGGTGTGGCACTCATTATTTACCACACTATTGTCATATATATTCTGTATCGTTAAGGATCAGATTTATTTTCTGTTTTTGAGATCATATTACGAAGCCTCTCACCAAAAAAAAACAAGGTTTGGATGAATCCCTATCAGACTGTAAGCCATTATAACCAGAGCTCAAATAGTAAATCATGAGTCTGTGGGGCTTAAGTCCAGACGTCGGAATTGGCCACTGTATGTTTTGTCCATTACAGCAAAAATAGTGTCGGCTCGCAGACCAAAAAATATTAATTTTTTAAAAAATTGTTAGTCTTAATTAATGTTAGTATAAATAATTAATTTAAATTTTAATTCTTATTTATAGTATAAATAAGAAAAACACCAAACCCAATTGAGTTAATAAAAGAAAGACACTACTAGGAGCATAAAAGTAGCAATAGTGCAAGCTTGGGAAAAGTTGTGCTTGAAAAAGCGCTGTGCATTTTTAATAAATTCTACTATTAATTAATAGGCAGGCATTTTACATAAGTAGATTTTTCCTCTGTTTGAAGTATATTTTTTAAAAATTGTTATAGAAAAAGTATAAAAATATTACTGTTGAATAAGTTATTTATTATTAAAATAAAACCAAATCTCAGAATATGTCTGGTCAATCTATAACATACATTAAACCACTATATATTACAGTGACTTAATTTCCAAATTTTATTTTCTAAAAATTATAGACTTGAAAAAATAACTGCACTTACTAGAGTTGAGAGCAATTTAAGAATATTGGAAGGGGGAAAATATTTCCTTTGTTTTTAATGGAGAGAAGATAACATAAAAGCTTCTTTAATGCAACGGTATTATCAAGAAATGTGTTATAAGAAAAAAAAATTCAAAGAGAATTGCCATAAAAAATTGAGGCCATCTTTAGGTTTGGTTATAGTAAAGAAAATGGTCAGTATAAGAATCCCTGGTATGTTTCACGGGTATGAAGTGAAAGAATTGGCATCCTACATAATAACGCAGAAAATTATGAGTTTCCTCATAGACCAACATCGAGCAATATAAATTAAAGTTGGCATCATATGCAGTAGTATAAACTATGAAACATATTAACCAGCCAATGTGTTCAAATTAATCGCATGTATCAATGGATAGTTATTTTAAAATCTTGAATTCCATTTCATTTTTTTTTCCATAATAAACTCCCATAAAATATAATTGTAGATAATATATGAGTAGGTGAGATGCAAAACTCCTCCCTTCCACAGGAACATATTTTTCAAGAAGCCCAAAAAACTCGAAACTATGTCGTGTAGAGTGGCCAGATTAAAATGTGTTTTTTTTTGCCTTCGAAAGATACATCTTTATGTTTACAGATTTATGTTATATTTCAATACATGTCGAAATATCTTTTATAATCTAATGCCATCTCAAATTTTCAAAAAATGGAACAAACGGGTTATGTATCTCACCTCCTCATATAAAACATTCAAAAAATGTGTTTAAAACATTTCTACCACATGCATGGAAGAAAAATTATCAAAATACATTAAAAAATAAATATTTACAAATCCCTGGAATCGTTGAACAAATTTACCAAAAAAAAAAAGATACTGGAGAACATTTTCTCCTCCACTTATGAATGTGCCCATAATTGCATTCCTGCTGTTTATTTGATTAACTAAAAGGTAACTTAATAATAAAATAACCATCCTTACATTTCAAAACACTAGCAAATTATTTAGAAGCCCACGTACAAACACAAATAATAATTTTTAAGATAAATGCTGTTTTATCTACTACTATATATGTATGTATATATATATATATATATATATATATATATATATATATATATATATATATATATATATAAAACCACAGTTCTCAGTTTAAAATTAATTAATGCATAAGTTAGAAGTTACAGGCAGAAATTTTGAGTTAAATATTTTCACTCAACTTTACTTGTCTTAACATTTCCAACAGATCGTTTATGAAGCTTTATCATTTTACATGCAGTTGGTCTTCCTGCATCCAGGGGAGGGTAATAGTTTTATCATATAACTATAAACAATTCTCATTGTCAAAAAACGTATTAGAGAAAATAATTAATATGTTGAATTTTGCTAAGCTATAACTAGGAAAAAATCAACCTTTCATTACAAAAATATTTAATGCTATTCCTTTATTAATTTTTATAAATCAAAGTAATTCTATAATACAGATTGATTTAGCATGTGTGTAATGTCAGTTATTTTTTGTTTATGTTAACAATAATCAAAGAATTTATATATATTTATAATAGTTTAATTCTGCAACTTAATGCTCACCTTGTCGACTGGCCTGATTTACCTTCTTAACCTTTTTCTTTAGAGAGGATCTGATTTCAGAAATGTAATAAGAATCAATTTCCACCATTTGACTTAAAATGGAAGGGAGACATCTCGATTGGATAGAAGAGCATTGTGTATTACAATCTGGGACTCCCATTCCTTGGATAAATAGAGTCATAAAAGATGACCCTAGAGCAGAACGTAATGATTTCCTGTGGTCCCGTTTCTGCAATTGAGACACCATGTGAACAATTGCTTTCAGGTACTCGTCTTTGGTCATGTAATGAGCTGGAGGGAGTTGGGATGAACCAATATTTTGGAGTTCGGGTTCCTGGGTCGAAGTTTTGATTGAATCAAGAGTTAGTCCATGAGTAACAATACCGGGATAGATCTGGTTAATTTTTAACAATCTCTCAGGTTTTGGTAAGCTGTTTGGAGTTATGGCCGACCCAGAGAAAAGGCTAGGGGAACTCGTTCTGCCCTGGTAGCGAGGGCCATTAAGGGTCTCCAAATTTTGGTCAGGGGCTGAAAAAAGAAGTAATATATTTCTTTTGGGTACATCAAATTATTTAATTTTCATTAGTCTATTTATATCTTGATAATTTAATCCATCACTAGATTATTTAAATACCATAAGTTTCAGGTTACTGAACCTGATTTGCCTGAGAGAAAAAAATATCCTTCTTAAAAAAAGAAAATAACAAAAATAACTGATTTATGATAAAAAGGAAATTAAGACTCTCTTTTTGTAAAGAAATTGAGAATTGCTTTTGCCAATGCATAACTTAAATGGTTGTGTGATTTTAAAATCTGAAAGGTGTTTTTGTACTGCATATGGAGGCCGATCAATAAAAACATTTCAACAATTTGAGTCACTTTAATAACACTGCTCCACCACGATGGTATCAACTGATGCCAGACAAATTTCTTAAAATAAGAGTTTTATGAACCTTCTGCTACAAGGCATGGCTGAGCATCAGCAATTAAAATCAAAGGAGCCAATAAACTGAAATTGAATCTGGAAAAAGTATATTAATCATATAAAATAAAATATGTTGACATAAAATAGTAATGTTTTGTTGTTGTTTTTATGTTTAAGGTTGGTCCAATATATTAAACAAAATATTATTTTATATCACTATTTTTACAAGTTTTCCTAAGACAGTCGAGCAGTTTTAATAAAGCAACTAACTATAACTCGACAGAAACAAAAGAACCAGGGGGCAGAACCGGAGGGAAGGTAGGCCTTTCCCCACCACTCGCCACCAACCTATAACCTGTAAATAAATAAAATAATGAAAAAAAAGTAATTATGTGATGTGGGTATTACACGTCCATGTATTCATCATCACTTATTTCATCATCAGGGCTGGAACTAATAACATTTAAAAAAATATAACATTTAAAAAATTTTAAAAAATATAAGTATCACTACTGCACGAGGTGTGTGATGTTTGTCGCTCCAAGTTGCAGAGGGGAAATGAAGCTGTGGTGGGGAGGGCTGGAGGCCGCACATGCGCACTACCTAGTTCTTTTCTTCACTGTACATCTATCCTCAAAATGTTTTTATTCATTGATCTTCTTTGTGCACAATACATTTAAATGATTACACTTTACCAAGCTTATATAACTTCATTATCTTGCAAAATGAGGCTATCAGGCTGTTTTTTCATATTTTTCCAATTAATTGTTCATTATATATTAATAATATTAAAGACCAAGAATATGTGGGTTAAATACCACTTCAGGAGAGAGTAAAAGAAATAATTTGCTTAGACAACTAAAGTTTAGTCTGATGTCTTTTGCTTGAAAGAAATGACAACAGGTAAAATTTGAGTGTTCAGAATCAATGCAAATCACTAAAATAAAATGCAATGAAGAGAGATAAATGTGGATTAGGAAAACAAACTAACAAGTTTTACTTACCTATTACTCGTTTCCTCTGAGAGGGGACAAATACCAGTTGAACGATAATAGCAGTCAGCAGACCAGCTCCCACGCTTATCACACAGGACATCCAGAGTGGAATATTATCCAAATAAAGCACTAAAAGAAGTTTTTAAGTGCTTTAATGTATTAAGTTAACATTGTTAATACTATTCATGGTATCCTTCATCATTGGCAAATCACATAAATAATATAATACAAGATAAAGCTCATATTTAATACAAATACAGGTCAATACAAATTTTGTTTTACTGAGTCACTAGGTCTTCATTTTATTTTTTTTTTTTTAAACAGCTTGTTTCTCCAGCAGTGCTGATTTCAGTAAACATAGTGTACACTGAAATCGACACTGCAGTAAATATAATCCGTTTAAAAAGAAAAAAAAAAAGAAAAGGGTAATGAAACAGGGCGTCTACTACTTTTGCAAAAGCCAATTTCATGACATTTTCATAACTTAAAAGGCAAATTTCATGCCCATTAAAAAGAAAATAATTTTACTTAAAAAGAAAATAATTTTACTTAAAAAGAAAAGCTTTAACTTTTAGTTTAAAATTATTTGTAACCTTACACGGATTATCGTGATATCTATAAACTCACAATTTTACATACATTTAAAATTGTATAAAATGTACCCCATATGTTAAAGAAGAAATTTTAGGACGACTATGTAATTGGCAGCCCCAGAAAGATTGAACTATGTTAGCATAATTCAAAATTTGTAAAAAATATTACTAACTAAATATTTATTGTCAATGTACATAATTTAGTAAATTATAGTGTACACAATTTTAATATTGAAGTCTGTATGAAAAACTCTGAATATAATTAAAGAAAAATAAAAAAAAAATATGTAAATAATGGATAATTGGCGTGTCAATGCTACAGCAAAGGAATCGAGGAAGCATGGGCGTATATAGAAAATAATTTCGGAGGGGGCTGGGAAAATTTCGGGGGAAGGGGGGGGGGGGCTGAGACCATTTCCGGTGTATGGAATACTAACAATTTAGATCTTGGAAGAGTTTTAGCCAACTTAAATGCTATTACACCCAAAATAGAATATGTTTTATGAACTAAATGATCTTATTTAATTTATTTTTAAGGGTTTTATGAAATTTTTACCGATCAAATCAAAATTTTGGGGGGGGGGGGGCTGCAGCCCATGCGAGGAAGGGAGATGGGGAGGCAGATTCCTCTGCAGGCTGTTCCTCTGCAACAGAGGAAGGGAGTAGGGGAGGCAGATAGAATTCCATCACCCTAGGAAAACAGCGACAATTACGAATTTGCGGAAGTCCCGGGTTTAAGTTAGATTCTGGTAAAACTAAAATTCCGTGACATGGTTTCAAAATTCATGACTTTTTTTAGCCTTATTTTCAATTTTGTGATATTTTCATGACTTCTTCGTACAGTAGACACCTTGTGAAAGCTATATTTATGTTGAAAATAATTCCTGTTCACCTTTTATATCTCAAATAAGATCAAGAATCGCCCTGGTATCACTGACTTTGATATGAATTGAACACTTCATAAATATTGTGTTTGGTAGGGGTTTCTTTGACTGATTATAGTTATTAGCACTTTCCTCCGAGGGAAAGTAGCTATTGAGGTTGGACTCATGACGGAATTTTTGAAAAATTTCTTCAAATCTTTATCGATCCTACATAGCAGACACCGAAAATAACCCCCGTTAAAATTTATATATATATATATATATATATATATATATATATATATATATATATATGTGTGTCTGTTAACACGATAGCGGCCAGAGTTTTTGTTTTTTCGTCACGAAACTTGGTATAAAGCATTCAATTAGCAAACGATTGAACGAGTTCGTTACCCACCAAAGTCGGTCCACCGGAAGGGGGGGGGGGGGTTACCCCGAACCCAAAACACTAATTTGACCATGTCAGCCGTAATATTTCTTATATTTCAACGAAACTTGGTATTCGTAGTGGTAATATAGAGAGAAAAACGAGATATAAAAATGAACTAAATCGGTTCATTAGGAGGGGGGGGGGGGGGTTTATTCCGGACCCACAATACGAATTCGCCACTACCAGCCGTGATTTTTGGTATATTTCGACGAAACTCGGTATTCGTAGTGGTAATCTACTGGTAAATATGTGTTGTAAAAATAAACTAAATCGGTTCATTAGAAGAGGGGGTTTACTCCGGACCCAAATTCCTAATATACTCATACCGGTCGTAATTTCTGCTGTATTGAAACGAAACGCGGTATATGTCGTGGGTAACTCATGAGAAAGAAGTGTTGTCAAAATTAGCTGAATCAGTCAATCGGAAAGCGAGGGTTTACTTCGTAATATATTTCAATAGATAAGCCCGCCAGACGTAGGTTCACATAGCCGCCGCAAGGAGCGCTTTGTATCTTGAAGGACTGTATCCTCTTCCTGCGTTAGATCAAAATACGATAATATGAGGTTTTTTGTATTTATTACGTAGTGTAGTAGGTACCATGTGTAAACATAACTCTGGAAGCAAATTAATAATTGATCAGTTACTCATTACAAATTTAAAAGAGAACTATTCATGTTTTTATTTTATTTATGTAGGATATTTTAAGCAAATTGTTCTGGAAAGCAGTCTACACTACCCAAATTCTGAGGAAAGTGCTTAGTTATGCAGCTCCTGTGTGACGGACTTTTTATATGTATTATGGAAATTTACACAAGCATAGATGGAAAAAACAAATTGTTCCTTTTTATCACGGTACTTGGTACGTTTCAGTATTAGCCAATAATCTAACAAGAACTTCACGTTGAACAGATCCTTACCTTGATTTAGTATTAGTAATGCCTCTTTGGATCTACACTAATTAGACTGTTTGTACGCTAGAGAATGTCTTAGATATCATTAGATAACATCTTTATATTTAGAAACAACGTTATTTCCAATTGAGCCATAGATCTTAGGGTGGATGGCTAAATCAGACCTCTGATTAAATAAGTACTATTCTAGAGTATAAAAAATGTAGTTAATATTATTTAAATCTGTCGCCCTGGGGTCAGATTTACCCTTCTTTCCCCTACTTATTGTTTTATGAAATAAATCTTTTGTATGTCTCTTAGGAGTAAAGGATACTTTTTTTACACCTATATATTCAAACCTTAATGATGCAGGGCCCAATCCATGAACATTGATTTAATATAACTACTTAGGATCAGTTTTTTATTAAAATAATAATGGTTTATGTATTTTATGTTCCACATGAAATTTTGTAAAGGTGGCCATACACATTCAGTTCAAATCTCAAAGCTGAGACTGTACAGTCCAATTATAGTTAATATTTATTTTATTTATATATATATATATATATATATATATATATATATATATATATATATATGTGTGTGTGTGTTTGTGTGTGTGTGTGTGTTTGTGTGTGTGTGTCTGTTAACACGGTAGCGGCCAGAGTTTTTGTTTTTTTCGTCACGAAACTTGGTATATAGCGTTCAATTAGCAAACGATTGAACGAGTTCATAAACCAACAAAATAGGTCAAACGGAAGGGGGGTTTACCCCGGACCCGAAACACTAATTTGACCATGCACACCATAGTTTTTGATATATTTTAACGAAATTTGGTATTCGTTGTAGTAACCTACAGAGAAAAATGGGTTGTAAAAATAAACTAAATCGGTTCATTAGGAGGGGGGGGGGTGGATTTACTCCCGACCCACATTACTAATATACTCATACCGGTCGTAATTTCTGCTGTATTGTAACGAAACGTGGTATAGGTCATGGGTAACTCATTTGAAAGAAGTGTTGTAAAAATGAGCTAAATCGGTCAATCGGAAAGGGGGGTTTACTTTGTAATATATTTCAATAGAATTAGCCAGCCAGACGTAGGTTCGCAAGGCCGCCGCAAGGAGCGCTTTCTACCATTAGAGGGACTGTATCCTGTTCCTGCGTCAAATCAAAAGACGAAAATATGAAGTTTTTTTTGTATTTATTAAGTACTGTAGTAGGTATCATGTGTAAACATAACTCTGGAAGCAAATTAATTACCAAATTAATAATTGAACAATTACTCATAACGAAATTAAAAGAGAGCTATTCATGTTTTTATTTTATTTCTATAGAATATTTTAAGCAAATTATTCTGGAAAGCAGTCTACACTATCCAAATTCTGAGGAAAGTGGTTAGTTATGCAGTTCCTGTGTGACAGACTTTTTTTTTTTTTTTTTTTCATTCTGCATTGATGGACTGAACAGTTCAACTCTGGCCTCAAGGCTGTCTCATACATAATGAGGAATATCTCGAATACCTTGAGATATTCCTCACCGTGTATGGGCACTCTGAGGCTTGAATATGTAGGTTTAAATTTCACTAAGATAAAATATTCATTGAAATAAACTAAAAATAAAAAATAGAAATACTCACACTTAGGACCATCATGCACTATAGAGAATATATTAACAGCAACTGTAGCCAAGTAGATGAATGGGAGAGCCCTGAGGGCAGGTGTAAGAGGAGTTTCTGCTTGCAGGATAAACCAGTGGATTGATTTAAACAGGATAACTGACATAATGCCTGATAATACTGGTGACACAAACCACGATGCAACTAAAAAAATAAAATTATAAATGAATTACTTGTATATTACAAAAATATTTATTAAATTATATTTCAATAAATGAAAACGAGCCTCAATATGAAAACACGAGATTGATTGAAAGCTTATGGCAAAAAGCTCTTGATAAGCTTCGAGAATAACCTCATGTAGATATTCCTGTCAATTGTAAAATATGAGTTATGGTCCCCCAATGAATTCCATGAGATGCACATTTTTCAATATAATTATAATTTATTATACTGGAATATGTTTTTTTTTTTTTTAATTAAAACAAGGTATTTTTTTGTAAGGCAGTTGTTAGTAGAATGTGTAAAAAAAAAAAAAAAATGATCAAAATCGGCCATCATTTGTAAATTGGAATGGAATGGCACACGTAACATTGTTAATGGGCATCTTGGCCATAAGGAGTCATTTCTGACCTATGGTGCTGTTAACTTTTATCTTCCTCATGACTCCTAGATTCAAAATATGGAATAAACAATGTTAACCTCGAATAACATTTCAAGGTAAATTTTTTGGGGGTGTATATGGGGGTTATTTTCTCCAATCTCGCATTGGAGAATCATCTGGCCATTATTTTTCTGATACACTGTACCAATTAACTGGATAGGTGCAGCGTAACCAAAATTATAAAAAATAATTCCTTGAGGGCTCACAGCCATAGTCATGTTTAAAATTCTGGTTCCTATTGATCACTGAAGTTAATCGATGTCGGGCCAGTACCTGCATGGATGACCGACCACTTGCTGTTAATTGGCAACCCATTGATACTTCATTAAAAAAAATCCTGCATCAAGCTAAGAGTTTTCTCATATTATTATATCTTGAATACAGCCATCATAGGAGGTAAAAAATGTTATAATTGTGATGAATTGTTCTAAAAAGTCAATTAAAATGTGTTTAAAATTGTATGATTATTTAATTAAACTATTCTTGTGGAAAGGAAAAGTACAAACCTATTGTAGCCAGAGTTTTTAAATGAAGACCTTTCAATCCATGACAGACCAGTGAAAAACCAACAGTAGCTCCGACTATTGAATGAGTACCAGAAATAGGAAGTTTCAGAAATGTTGCTACCATCAGCCATATACCACTCCCAACTAGAAAGTATAATTATTCATTAAAACATGCCTTTTAATAATAAACTAAAATTATCTAAAACAAATTACAGTGTTTTTCATTGTATTCTTATAATCATTCAAATAATTCTTATCATAAATTACAAAATCCTGTAGCAAAACTTTCATTTAGCACGTTCCATGCTATCGAGGTTGCACGCATGACAGAATTTTGAAATCTTTATCTAAGCTATCTACTATACCAAAAATGATTGTCAAAATTGCATACATAAAAATATACGTCTGTGACACAACATTGGCCACAATTTTTTTTTGTTGTATTAATTGGTCCTGAAACTAGGCGTATCCCCATAACAAAGAATTGTTATTATTGTTAGTTGATAAACAGAGTTGGCCTATCAGAAGTTACCAAGCTAGAATTTCGCTGAAACTAATAACTGAAAGTTGATATTTACCAGAAAAAAAATCGCTTAGATTATTGAGTCATCAAGTTAAAAAATAATTTAAAAGAGCTAAACTTTTTATACTTATTATTTTGATATTGGTTAGTTTAAGCAAATTCCACAGCAACGCGGCATAAACTAATCATCTTACTACAGAATGTGCCTAGTTACAACAGGTACTTTATGATAGACTAGTTTTAATTCTTTCTAATATGTTAATAATACTAAGTTTATATTGAAAATAATTCTTGTCCTTCTTTTGTATTGCATTAAGAATCGCTCCAATCTCCCTTTCATTTTTATGGAACACTGTTTTGGAACATCAGTTATCATCATGTTTGGTAGTAAGAGTAAGTTCTTACACTGATTTTGATTATTATACCATCCCTATTTATACAAGGGTAAATGAAGACATTTTTTTCTTTTACCCTCTTGCTACATTGTAGGTTTTAGAGTTAGCCAATTATTCTTTACAAATATGCCTTATAATAATGCATAAATGTGAATCAAACAGAAGTTTGTTCATTATAATCTTCATAAACTGCAACATTTTATGACACAAAATTATTTTATAATACTTATCACATTTGGAGTTTAATTCATACTTAAATGAGAAAAAGTAATCTAATTGTTGAATGTGATTCGTTTTTAATATTCAATGAGCAGAGGTGACTTTTATTATGATATAGAGGTTAAATATTATATTTAGTCAAATAATAAATTGTTAACTTACTAAGAGAGGATAAGCAGCCAAGCATCAGTTCTTTCTCTGATCCTTCGTACAAGGTTACATCAAGAATTCCTTTCCTCATTGTATCGGATACCTTGTAGCCTAGAATATCAAAAATAATATTAAAACAAGCTTTTGTAAATAAAATAAGAACAATAATCATGAGTGCAACCCAGGGTTCGAGCTGGGGGAAGGATTAATACTCATCAGTTTCATGAAAGGACTGTTTTTATTTATTTTTGGCGATGATAAGTTTCTTCTACAACAAAAAAATTCCTGTCTTAACAATTAGAATGATTCAAAATTCCTATTATTTCCATAAGTCTGAAATTGAAACTCAAAGTTGAGTTCTTTATCTATATAGGTAACAAGCTTCCCTTTACATACAATTTCTTTGTTGTTTATTTCCCTTAACATTTTGTAATTTCTTAACATTTCAAGGTCAAGTATTTTATATCTAAAGTTTTTAATAACATTAACAAATTTCTTGTAACCATAAAACATTTTGTCAAAAATGTAAAATAAATTGTCTGTTTTATTTCGTATAAATTTTGGAAAATCTTTGTTTTTTTACAGTTTTTTAAAAATTGAATTCTACTTTTAATTTGAACATTTTTCTTAATAATATTTATTAGTTTAAATAATTTCTTCATTCCGTTCTCGTCAATGTTCATATTCAGAATCTCACAGTAGAGAGAAATTGAAATGTTTCAACTTTTCGTACATTTTGAATGAATGTAGCTATTAATGTTGGACTCACAAAAGAATTTCTGAAAAATATCTTAACATCTTTCTACTTATTCTACTTACTAGATGCTATAAATAATTAAAAGAAAAAAAGAAAAAAATATCAGCCAAAAATGTATATAATTAGTCATGAAACTCGCTTTACATCAATCTTATAACCAATGATAAGTTTTGTTAACCAGCAACACTGGTCCAGCAGGAGGGGGATTTATTCCACATCTAAATTATTAATATGCCTGTAACAGCAGGGGCGTATATAGGAAATAATTTTGGGAGGGGCTAGGATCCACAGGGGGTTTGGGGATTGTGGATTACACCCCAAGATGGAGGAAGGGTCCGGAGAAATTTGCAATATTTTAGTGGCAAGTTTTGAGGTCCTCTGACACCTCGTAAACGTTGATGGAATTTTTTCCTCTTTATAGGATTTTTTTTATACACAAAATGTAATTACAAAATCGGCAAAATGAACTTATAACATTTTATTTTTAACTGAATAATATCTCATTTTTCTTTCATTTTCATGATTTGATATTGAGAAGATGTAGATAATTGGGAGTTCAGCTGTATGTTGCATTAAATTATATTTTATAACAAAAATGAGTTGTATTTCTGCCAATGCTTCACCTTGACACGGCTCAAGCCTTCTTCAGGGTTATGGAGGAGAGGGAGAACAGTTCCGTTTCCTCCAGGCTACATTTCTGAGTGACACTCAAGACAATAAAAACACAGAAAAGGTTTTAACTATTTCTTAAAAAAGAAGAAAACTTTTTACGTTAATTGCAGCCGCTGCTTTGTCAAGAACGCTCTTTTTATCCCAAAGAATGTACTTTTTCTACCCACATCCTACCTATTAACTGGAATATAATTCAATACAGAAATTATTATTAGTTATGGCATTTCAGTATTGTTCTTCTTTCTGCATTTTGGCTTCTGTCCCCAGTGGAGCTCCTGCCTAGCTGCTATCCAGATAGATCAAGAAATCTGATGAAGCCTTTTAGGAATTGGGTGAAATATCACAACCGCCTTTTCAGAGGAAGGCTGGACATAGAAGCCAGAATACAAAAAGAAGAACAGAATTTCTCCGACAAAGCTTAAAGATGAAAATTAAATAACATTTTATAATACACCACACTAAGGAACTGTTTAAAGGATAAGTTAATGTTTTCAATTTAAAATGAGAGAAGTTTTAAATTTCAATTCATCTTAGAGGCCATATATTTTATCCAAATACTAATTGAGTACTAATCTTATAAGCTAATGACAGGCTGCATATAGACTAATTTTAACCTAACAGAACTTTCATATTAGTGAGGACCGTATATCACACAGATCCATCAAATAGAGAAGAAGTTTATTTAAAAGAAGGAAACTATTTATGAGCTAATAGTTAACTAAAGAGGAAAGGATGCAAACAAGCGTCTAGATTTAGATGGGATTTATTCTATAAAGAAACTAGAGCTGGGTGGCTAAGGAAGATCCATCACAACAAGACAGCGGGCGGGAATCTCCTTTTCGCTATGATCTCAATGATTAATGGAGTCCTTTTATGTTAATTAAGAGATTTATCTAGTTTCAGGGTTGGATTACAAGTCATTCAAAATTCTTAGTTTATCACTTTTTGTTGAATTTTATTTTATACGTTTGGGAATATGTATAACAATTTAGAATATAATATAACTCCAATGGTGCCAATGGCCATAGCAGTCGACACACCATAATAATAAAAAAATATATAACTCCAAATTGATCAGGTTTTTGAAATAATGTTACAAAAGTGAAATAATTATTACAAGTAATTTAATTTTATTTTTATATGACCATTATTATTTGTCTTAATTCATCAAGAAATTTGAGTCTTTGTAGATTTGAAATTTGTTGGAAAAAGTATTTGTCATTTGATTAACTTCTATAAACTTTACTTAGAGTAGTACATATTGAGTGCTGAACAAAATGAAGTCCTTTCAAACATCAAGGATAGAAATCAGTTTTGGACTACGGCAAAAAAAAAAAAGTATTCCAATTTTAGAGAGGAATCCCGCTTATGAGGTTAACCTCATGATGCAATCCGGAAGTGCAGACTAAAAAATTTCAGAACCCATACATCATGACAATAAGGGTCGTGGGCGTATATAGGACATAATTTTGGGATGGGGCTGGGAGCATTTGGGGAGTATGGAAGGCTAACAATCTAGAACTTGTAATAGTTAGCCAACTAAAACGCTTTTACACCCTAAAAAATATTATTTTTTCTGAACTAATTGATCTTATTTAATTTATTTTTAAGGTTTTTATGACAAATTTTTACCGATTAAATTAAAATTTCGGGCGGGGGGGGGCCTGCAGCCCCCCTTATATACGCATATCATAACAGTGGTTCAAATTTATGTTCGTGTGTGTGTGTGTATGTGTGTGTGTGTGTGTGTGTGTGTGTGTGTGTGTGTGTGTGTGTGTGTATAACCCTAACTCTAAACACTCATTCAGTTTCACAACTCATTTAGTTTCAAAATCTTAGTTCAGATGTATTTAAAACGTCTGGAACAATTTTCAACTGAATCAATCATTTCTAAACACCCAAACCGTGAACAAGGATTTATCAGCAGAATTCTTGGGGGAAAATCTTTGCATCTTAGGTGTTGCGTTTATGATCATCCAGGTACACTTTCTGTATGTATTGTGACGTGGAAAATAACAAGAAATACTCCCAAGTTCATATTTTACAGAGGGTAAAAATACTCTTACAAATCAATGTACTAAATAAAGCTTACATCGCACTCTTTATCAGCTGGTTGCTTGATATTGTACCTCAAGGCAACCTCTCTAGGAACCAAGCTTCCAAAATCTTGTGCCGCTAAAGATGTGTTTTCTAATACTTTGAAGAAAGACCTATCACCAAAGTTGCGAGATTCTAAACAATAAATAATACTTCGAAGAAGTAAGTAAACTTTGTTCGGGACAAGAAGCATATCTTGGCCTAAGGTAACATCCTTAAACATAAAATCCATCCGAAAACTTTCTTCTGAGAAAAACGATACCTTTCATTTACCAAAGCTCAACTCGAGGAAAGGAAATGTAAAGGAAAATATACTATGAAGTAACAAAACTAAATTAGAACTAGCATTATCCCGTCGACAGGACTTAGCACTTGCTTTGGAGTGAAACTTGTAACAGACAAATAACTGTCGCTACAGAATTCCCTCTGCGGGGAATATATTTCATTTAGGAGAGAAACACGAGAGTTGTCGGTTATTTTCTGAAATTACGTGGTTGTGGAGAGCTGTTCTCTCGCCGCAAAAGAAAGATAGATTATGACTCGTCTTGGGGCAAACTATACTGGTCAGGGTCACGTGAATACGTCCATTTTTTTTTTTTAAATAATGGTATGCATGCTTTTGCTCTCATGCGAAAAATATGCATCCCAGCTTAGTCCCTGCGTACATGGGCGTATATAGGAAATATGGAAACATTTCGGGGGGGGGGCTGAGACCATTTCCGGGGTATGGAATATGAGAACTTGGAACTTGGAATAGTTTTAGGCAACTAAAACGCTATTACACCTAAAACAAACTATTTTTTATTAACTAAGTGATCTTATTTGATTTATTTTTAAGGTTTTTATGACACATTTGTACCATCGAATGAAAATTTCGGGAGGGGCTGCAGCCCTCTCAGCGTCAGAAGGACGCTCAGATGACGTTGAAGGGTGCCTACCTAAGCTCCGACCAATAGCTGGAACCGTTAAGAGGTGAGCCACAGTGACGCACTCTGAGGTGGAGGAAGCATTGCTAAGAGTTCACTTGGTCCCTGCAGCAGATCTCTGGGCCACTTTCTTCTGTCTCGCCTCGGCGGAGGGAGTGAATGGGTACGCTCGATAGGGAGAGGACAGCAGAATTTTAATGAATGGCTAGTTTGGTCTGGAAATGTCGGATTCTTGATAATATAATCTTTAAAGAGTAGGGTATTTGAGGTCTTGGAGGTTGAGGTTGGAAACATAGGGCATAACATATTGGCTATAGTTCTTAGGACTTAGGACAGGAAGGTTTGAATACGTCTGATATCCAGTGGTTTCATAGTTCCCCAGAATTCTGATGTGTATGTCCCAATGGGTTGCACTAATCATTTGTAAAAGACCAGTTTGTATTGAGTACTTTAATGTGATTTTCAGCTCCATAATGTGTAAAGTTGTCCAAATTATCTGTCATGTTCATTATGTCTTTTAAGTATCTTATGATGTTGCCAAATAAGTCGAGTGCCCAGGGGTAGTCCGAGATAGCGCACCTATCACATAGCGACAGGAAATAGTTGCTTATCAATAGTTCAGTACGTTGAATTAAGACAGTTTACTTTCTTACCCTATAATATTAGGTAATACAAGCTCATAAATTTCCCTTCCTTATAATGTCAGGTAAACCAGGTTTAGGTTCACTATAATTAATACTCAGGAAATATATGCTTACCAGTTTACAACTACGAAATAAACAAAGTTCAGTGGGTTTTATTTAATATTTGGTAATATATTCTTATAAATTTTATGTCAAATATCAGATAATCCATCCATACCAGTTTACTTGCATATGCTAATCAGTTTCCCTGTCTTATCAGGGAATAAGTTCTTTTCAATTCCCTTCCTTATAATGTCAGGAGGAAGAGACATTCCTTATAATGCTTGGAGAAAAAAAAACGCCAGACCTCCAGGAAGAAATCTGTATGGGACGTGTCGCCAACCATCCCTTGACTTCGAATCACTGCAACGACTACCTATCTCCATCTCCATTATAAGATTATCAGTTTCATACTACGAAACAATATATATATATATATATATATATATATATATATATATATATATATATATATATATGGACTGACTTTTTTCGGAAGATGGCTGGTCCACTGTGGTGGAGATTGGCGAGGGATAGAGATGACTGGAAGGAGAAGTGGATCCAGATAGGAATCCCGGCTTCCCAGTAGGCTGGTCACCTGGGAAAGTCTAGACCTAGACTCCTTCATGGAAGGCCTATGTTCGAACTCAAAGAAGCATGTCTAAGATTGATATTGTTAATTTACTTTCACATACTTATTTATTACAGCTTGTAAAACTTTTATTATAATATAAATTTGATTTATAATTGAGTTAAGAGGCTTAAAAAAAAGGATTAATAAAAGGCTTTATAATTACTTCGAAACAATCAAATTTTAGTTCCCTTTTTTATCAAGTCAGTTAGTATATGGTTATCTGTAAACTACAATGTACTGTCAGGTAATAAATGACTTATCAGTTTACTGCAACGAAATAAACACAGTTGAGTTATCTTTCGAATATTCTCAGGTGTGCTTATCATTTTTTTCATCATAAATTAGGCAATACATGCTAATCAGTTTTCTACCAGTTAATATGTACATGTCAGTATCTACTAATGTTTGTTTATCAGTTTCCTGCTGCACATCAGGCAATAGGTACATATCAGTTTACTGCTTCATAATATCAAGCAGTAGCTAAGTACGAAATAAATGGATATCAGTTCACATTCAGTGCCAAAACACCAATCGTATCAAATTGTATTTTAATTAAATAACAGACATTAAAAAAAATGAATAATTGGTTTATGCTCTTAAGTGTTAAAAAAGATAGCACTGTTTTAAATTGAGATTATAAGAATCCAAATGTGGGAATAAAAGCAGGCGAAAAATCCTTGGCAAATACAATTTCTACCTCTATAATTAGCTAACAAATTTATTTAGGAATTCAAGGGAATTTAAACTATTCTCCCTCTCTGCGTTTAATTACGTTCATTTATTTATTTAGAGGGCTGCGTGGGTAGTTCTCATTAGGGTAAAACCGGCGAAAGAGCACCAACATTTTCAAATTCAAGAGTTTTAAATTACAAAAAAAAAAAGAACGTTATTAGCTGACTGAGTTTTTCTGAGGGTTTCACTAGTTTATGAGTGGAGAAAAAGTATAGGCTTTTTGTAGTTCGCTCTGTTCGCATACTGCTGATAAGAGTACATATTCTCTATTTATCTTAAAAAAGCAAATTTAAATTCATAAGTTTCTTTAATAGAGCTTGGAACAGGTTTGAGCCGTTGAATCAAACAGTAGTATGAGAATATGGCAAACCAATCCCCCAACACTTGGACTGAAAAAAACCCAATCGAAGTCTACATTGCGAGACCGTGTACAGCAAACGCACACATCTATGCAACATATACATTACGCTGTATTAGTATTACATAGACATGCATTTATATGAATGATTATTGAATAAGAAATAATTCCCAACTCTCCTTTACACACAGCCTGCTAATCATTCCTTCGAAAATTTCAAAATCGGTTAATTTTATTTATTTTTTACAGCGTTCCAACATCTTTGCTATTTGCGCCGGGCTTTCTACAGGTTGCCACCCTTTTATAATGCCAACAGCACGTAGTCGGTCACCCATACAGGTACTGTCTACGCCAGACGTTGCTTAACTTCGGTGATCCACAGGAACCGGATGTATTCAACGCTCAAAATTGATGTTGGGAGTATTTTACCATTGCGTTTAATTCTATTTTCTTTATTTTTTCATAATGTGGGGAAATCAATTTAATAGCAATCTTTAAACTCGAAATTTGGAGGAACAATTTCTTTTACACAATGAATGAAAAAAATGAACAGAATCGAGTTCAGAATTAAGTAATTATCAAATATTCACACTGTTCTATTATTATATACATAATAACGTCGAAAAAAAAACTTAAAACTTGGACTACTATAAAAAATGGAAATAGTTAATCTATCTGTCCGGTGGCTGTCTTGATACAGAAACCAAGAGAGGCAAACATGACTCAATAGAACCTAAATAATCCTCAAAAATGGCTGGCCATCCTTGGCTAAGTAAGGGTAGAGACAAAAGAAATTAAGATCAAAACTTGGCAGGCCATACTTGACCATCTTTGACAAGTCACTTCCCTGGTCAAGTAAAATCGTATGTCCCTCAAAATATGCGATTCTGCATTTCCCTTGCTGGAACTTGCGGGGGTCTACTTGTGATTCCTAAGGGGCGAAATGTGCAAATGAATCCCCAAGCTCCGACACCGGGCACTCAGGGGGAAATTATGCAATGAGTCGGCGCTTCTTCCCACAAATATCCAATTATTTTTTATACATTCACTTTTATTTACATATTATTTGAATGCAATGTGAATGGCCGAATAAAGTAGTAAATATTGGCAATTTAATTCAGTTGTAGTATTTAATATTAAGGAAGATTTCCTTGTTTATAAAAGCCTAACTCTCTAGATCGGGTCTAAATCAGGAATCCTTTTTCATTTGGGTCATTTTGTAGAATTAATCGGCAAACATGAAGAAGTTATTGTTGAGTTTGTGTTAGTTCGTGTGTAGTTTACATCGTGGACTCAAGTTCATGGAGAGCGAGTTGGATAGTTTCGTATAGTCGGCATAATTCCTATTGTATGTCACACGGTACGATGGTAATATCACAGAAAATTAAAGTTGGGGTAAGGTCGTTGACTTTGTTTTTCTACATCTACAACAAGTTAGAACTCACAAAAATGTTCTATCTTTCCCCCATCTGCATGCTAGGACACGGTAACAAGTAAAGTGGCATCACCAGACACTCAGATGCAGAATAGAAAAACAGTATTGGTTCACAAGTAAATTTCGATTGGAATTTCAGTAGAAGAAAATAGTTTTTGAAATTTCGGAAGTGTTAAGCAATTTTTTAAATGCTTTTAGAAGTCACATGAGCTTGTCAATATAACTATGAAGAATTGGCATCAGAAGGAGTGTGTTATGTCCCTCTAACATAGACGTCGCTTCAGGTGCATTAAGGTACATTCTGTACCGAAAGTCTGATTTTCTCTGAGGTCTCATTCCAGCAAGTATACAAATTGTTATGACCAAAAAATTAATTTATATAGTTTTTAGTAAGAATAGAAAAACATTTGAGTGTAAAATGGAAATAATTTATGTTCTAAGCCTTCCAAATCACATCATGGTCAAGCGTTATTTGAGAACAGGCTAAGTTACTGCGAGGCAGACTTAATTTTTGAAGTAGATATTCAGTATTTTCCTGATTTACGTTTTACTGCAGGACACTGATGTTGACATGTTTTAGAAAGTGATTTTTTAGGAGCAAACAATTATTGATAGTTTTCAGCCATTTTTTCATTTATTTTATTTATTTATTTAATTTTTCAGAGCCCGCTACTCAGACGATTTACTCTGTTAAACCAGATTTTAAATAAACTTTTTAGTAAAAAACACGAAATGTAAAATTGCAACAAAAATCGAAACAACACACTATCAAATTTTAAAAAGGAAACAGAAAAAAATTACAGAAATTAAAATTAATAACTAGAACAAATATAAAGTATAAAAAAAAAAAAAAAAAAAAAAACTAACTATTGTTTTTCGCCTTCATATGTACATATAAAATTTAAAAATCAAAAAATCATCCTGTATGTATGCTTCTGTTAAATGTGTTGGTATAGGTGTGCATTGCGTAGAAACTGTAGGACAGTGTCTATGTGTGTAGGATTTTTTCATTTGTGACTGTAAAAGTGAACCTTAATTTTTTTTTTTTTTTTTTTTTTTTTTTTTTTTACATGATAAGAACAAAATAACAAAAATAATAACTCTCTACAAACTCTAAAGACAAAGAAAATAGTTAATAAATTCTTACCAATGAGAATAGCTCCTGCCATTTCGAAGACTGTCGCTAATATGCATGCTCCTTTCACTGAAAGTACCTTGGATCCAACAGAAGTTCCGAAAGAATTCGCTACGTCGTTCGCGCCGATCCCGAAGGCAAGCATGAACGCTACCAGAAAGCTCAACACGACAAGCCAAACAGTTTCTGCGGCGTACGGTTCCATCTCGGTGCAAGATTTAAGTCCCAAAAACCAAGTAAATATCTTTCACCGAAAATTCGTTTTGGAAAATAATAATTGTTAAATCATAAAATCAAAAGTAACTAAATAAATAAAAACATAATTCCCGTTTCATGTGTGCGCACTCATAATCTAAAACTATCACAGCCCTTAGTAGTACAAAAATATATCAAAGATTATGTTTTCCACTTATAGATTTGTTCGCTTTTCTTTTAAATATATATTCTTAATTAAAATAATCTCTTTTATTACTTTCTTCTTTTCAATTAAAAAAATAAATAGAGGTTCGTAAAAAACTAAAATTAATTTATAAAATCAACAAAAGACAACGGCGTGTGTTAAAAGTCAGTAAGCTGTCTCTTCTTGACGTGCGCTTGCACGGAGTGGTGCGTCCTCCCTGCTGCCATCTGGTGAGTGGAGAGTCAGCTTTAGTCCGAAGAACAAAAAGCAGCTGATTATCTGAAACAAGAAAAAAATAACAAATTAGCATAAATTAAAATTCCAAGAATCAGTATATTTAACTAAGCTATGAAAGATTCAAACAAGATTAATTTTCACAATTTATAATGTTTGCAAGGATTTCAAAACAAATTTCCCAAAATGTTCCATTCGATGACAATACATTTGAAATTATTCCATAACTATCCTATAATTTGAAAGATTAATTATTATTTTATAAATGAGAGCGCTATTATTACAAAGGTCCACTCTAAAAATTTGAAGATAACAATATTCCTTCCTCTCGTTGGGTGCCCAATAATCAATGCACCCTTCAAATCTATACAAACAATAAATAACAATTTATTATTTTGTTAAATAAATGTGTACCGCTTTGGTCAATTATTTTAGAATGCAGGCCTTATTTTTGTTACAACCGTTCTGGACAATTTGAATGAAATTCTAGTATTGGCGGCAGTGGAGTGAGAAACGACAGCTGAGAAAGCCGGAGTCTCCAAGAGTCAATATAATCACTCTCGTGCAGAGTTAAGATATTCTAGAATAGGTTGGACACGGTTTTAGACGGTAAGATACGAGATGGGACTGTTTGGGGGGAGTTATTGTCCTCATTTTTGCCAAAATATATAATATTACTGATCTAATTCCCTTGCAAAGTGCGTAGACTCTCGCTAGTACTGACTGCAGTAGAGAGAGGTATATATATCCCCAGCCTCTGTCAGAGACCTGGGAGGGCCGGGGTCACCAACAGTCTATCTTTCACTGAACTCGTCTGTACCCTACAACATTAGACGTTAAGTTGTACATAGTATTAGTCAGTAAGATACGATTCAGTACTGTTAGGGGGCGACGTTGTCCTCCTTTTAGCACTTTTCCTGCTTCCCGCCATGGCGCAGTGGAACAGATTGCACTTTTACCGCGAAAATATTGCTTATCGACTGAATGATGTAAATCATCTTAGAAGGGTTCCGTTGATATCCCTAGTGCCATTAGTAAATAAATAGAATTAATTATTGGTAGCGTTTGATCATTCGTTAGAAATATAAAATAAAATTTCAAAGAGAAGGAAGTATAATGCACCAAAACTGGAAACTGACAGTATCCTTAGCGTAAATGACTCCCCGCCAGCTCAACATTCGCTCTAAGCAAACACCAGGTTTTCTTGCCACCGAAAAATGACTTAAAATGTCTTTTTTTAGTTATCTTGAAAGAATTAGGTGCGTAACTCATTGGGAGAAATTTTTAAATGTTGGAGGTTCATCAGGTGTGGATTCAAGAAGGACTAGCGTGAGAATGCCTAAACTTATATCGTAACAAGCCATGGTTGATTGAATTGTTTAAGCATTTTGTGTTGAATAACGTATACACATAATAAAAATAATGTGTTTTTTTCTACATTTATTAGGGTTTTTTTGTTTGTGTCCACCCCTCATATTGTTATTACATGATGGACAAAAATTGCTGTAATCTTTGGATTCAGCACGCCAAAAGATAAATTTAACTTAAAGATTATATACAGCTGTTCAAAAATCCTTTTTTTTTCACGCAAACCAATGTTATTATTGTAAAATGTGACATTTTATTCTGTCCATACAGAATACTTTAAACTTAAAGTGCACTTTTTACTTCCCCCCCCCCCCCAAAAAAAAAGGACTCAGAAACGAAAAATGAAGTGTATGAGCAGCAGAAGAACAGAACCCTCATTTTACCCCACAGAATATAATTTCACCAAGAGTAATTACATATTGCGCCACTCTTGTAGCACAAATACTTTTCTGACAGATCCCAAAACGTGGCTCTTCAAAACCCTGATACACTGACCCAGAACTGCCATGTAAACAGCTGAGCCATCTCACCTATTTATGCAGTTGCCGATTTCTATAAATTTTCCTTATCTCTATTTCTGCTATCTAATTCATTCTCCCCAGAAATAATTATTTTCGTTTTATTTCTTCTTTCAAATTATTTCTGTATTTTTACAGAAATTTAATGTAGAACTATTGTAAAACTAAAATTACTTATTTTTATTTATTAATTTTAATAAGCTTTCAAATGGTTTTGATCCCCTCTCTTAGACATTTTTTTTTTTAATTCTCCGTGTATGAAATGTACTAATATTTTCAAAGATTAAGTAAAGTTCAGAACTAATAATGATTATATATTTTATCACTTTCCAATGGAATGCAGTTATTGAGGTTGCACTCATTAAAGAAATTTTAATATATATATATATATATATATATATATATATATATATATATATATATATTAATTCTTGTGAAAGATGACCCGATATATATTTTCCACTTTTTCTTGTTTGTTTTTCTGGCAGGGGGTCGATAAAGCAGTACACTCTTTGTTCACATTAACTGCTTTATTTGTTATGTTTCGCCCGACATGTTTCGTGCCTTTTCGCACCTCTTCAGGGGCTTTCCTATGTAACAATATTTTTTGTAAATCCTAAACTTTAAATTGCTTACACTAATACACATATCCTGTCCCTAAATAATTATTAGGGACAAATTATTTAGGGACAGGATATGTGTATTAGTGTAAGCAATTTAAAGTTTAGGATTTACAAAAAATATTGTTACATAGGAAAGCCCCTGAAGAGGTGCGAAAAGGCACGAAACATGTCGGGTGAAGCATAACAAATAAAGCAGTTAATGTGAACAAAGAGTGTACTGCTTTATCGACCCCCTGCCAGAAAAACAAACAAGAAAAAGTGGAAAATATATATATATATATATATATATATATATATATATATATATATATATGTATACATACATGTGTGTTTATATATATAACAGGCGGATATATATATATATATATATATATATATATATATATATATATATATATATATATAGTATATATATCGTCGATACAAATGCAAACTAACGAATGTGAAAATCGCCACTTTGAAGAGTGAAAATACTTTTATTTATTACTTAGCTTTTGGGCAGTCAAATAGTAGGTAGATTCGACCTTTTGACAGTGGTTACATCCTCCTTTCACTGTGTGAACTTAGATTCGAGAGTTTGCCATCCATCAATCCAACAGCAATCAGTAAAGATTTAAAATGAAAAATGCGTTTTTTCACATTCGATACTTTGCATTTGTATCGACGATATGTCCGCCTGTTAACACGATAGCAGCCTTAGTTTTTTGTCACGAAATTTGTTATATAGTATTCCCCTAGCAAACGTTAGAGCGAGTTTGTTACCCAGCAAAATCGGTCCAGCTGGAGGGGGGTTATCTTCGAACCCAAAGTAGTTAATTGTCCATACCGACAGTAATTGTTGTTCCATTGCAACAAAGCTTAGTATTCGTTGTGTTCATCTAAAGAGAGAGATCTGTTGTAGCAATATAGTAAATCGGTTAATCAGAAGGAGGGGTTTACGCCGGACTCAAGTTCTAATTTGCCCATAACGGCCGTAATGTTATATTGCAAAGGATTCAGTATAAGTCATGACAATCTAAAGAGAAAGATGTGTTGTAGAAACAAGCTAAATCGGTTCTTTAGGGGGGGGGGGAGGGAGGTTCAATCTGACATAAAATTATTAATTTTGGCCTACCGGCCGTTATTTGTACTTCCTTGCTTAGATCTGAAAATAAATATGTAAAATAAAGAATCAATACACGTAGAAAATCTCTTACCTTCGAAATCAATTTTAGTCCTGAAGTATCGAGACAATAATAATACAAATCGTTGTAGAAATACATTTTAAAATCGAACTTGGACCATGACCTGTAAGAACAGTTTTTTTCTGTTCCACTGTGCCCGTTCGGCGTTTGACTGTGTTGAATCATTTCGGGAGAAAAAAGAGAGAAAGCTTTAAAAGTGCTTAGACGGCAAGGAACTTGTAGGTGAGAAGTTGGGGAGGGGTTAAACCATCTATCTAACCCGCGTAACATTTCATATTGTTTATTATTTGTTAGCCATTTAGACACAGCAAAATAATAATAATAATAAATATAAATAATAAACAATATGAAATGTTACGCGGGTTAGATAGATGGTTTAACCCCTCCCCAACTTCTCACCTACAGGTTCCTTGCCGGCTAAGCACTTTTCCAGTAGCAGGAGAGAGGAGGTAGTCATAGCCCTAATAAGAATTGGACAAACAAAATATTTGTATAGATTCCTTATGTCGAAAAATGACCCACCAAAATGTCCAAGAAGTGATGACAATTTGTCTATAAGGCACATTTTACTCCAGTGCTACCAATACAGGAAGGAATTAGACGAATTGAAAATTCTTAAGAAAAACGATTTATTTAAAAATATATGGAGGAAAAATATTTACATAAACAAAATAAATGAATTGATAAGTAAAATTAGCAACAAAATAAATAACTAAAATCCAAATAAAATAACAATTATAGTTATTTTAGTATATACATGATTGGATTCTGTTCGTGAAACATCGCTAAATGAGTCCATCTCTTACAGGTGCTGCACTCTAGCTGTGTGCCGTGAACTATCTGCCCGCGGTAATATGAAACAAGACGAATGGACTCCTTTAGTGGCCTATTGGAGTAAAACCCCCTCAGTTTTGTATTAAATATTTTTACCCTCAAAATCATGGAGGTGTAAAATCAAGCCACCAGGATCGAGCAAAGGAAGCAGGGATGGGGACGGTCAGAAATAACAACTTACCAAGATTCACATCAATTCATGAATAAACATCTCATCTCAACCAACATCGTTTGCCAAGTTCTCATATATATATATACCGACGGCGAGAAGCAAAGAACTTCTGTTGGCGTGGGGGAAAAATCTGCTCACGTCAAATCAATAGAATCCCGAAGTACCGTCAAAAAATGTCGAAAAGTTACAAGACAAAATAGGTTTTCATGATTATCTTACCTACTGAAATAAATATATTACAGATATTTTTGTATTACAGAACATGCCAGTAATGTAATACTGAAAATTCTGACAGTCTGTATACCTTAAAACTTATATTCTCATACGTTTAAAATTAATAACAGCGTAGGAATTGGATTGATACACCTGCATTCCTTGACTGTAATGATTTGAAAACTTACCGCCAGGCCTTGTGTATAAATTCAATGCACAAGCGATTTCGAAATTAAATTACATTGAAAAATATATAAAATTTCATATAACTTTCATAAAGGATCTATTTGCAGAAACTGAATGGCCTGGGGGCAAGTTTTATTATTTTCCAGCTGTGGCTCTAAGGGTTAAATCACCAAAAAATACGAACGAACCAAACAGAAATTCAAATAGTTCGCTTGCTGATAACAAAATTTCAAAAATTAAAATACTAACAGAATTCATGAAAAGAGACAATCTGCAAACACCACGGGACCTAAGTGAGCAGTTATCAGATAGGAGCCCATATCTGATGCTATCTACCATACTGCCATGCCTACAGACCAATACATACAATTAAATATAGTAATATAACAAATAAACCAACGATTTTAATTACATTCAAAATATCTGACCAATTTATTTATTTTATTTTTGATTTACTATTATTTTCTTGTTTATTCAAAAGTCTTTTTTTTATATTACTTATTCATTTTATTTTTTGTATTATTATTTTTTACGATCGGACATTGTTTTATTTTTTTATTTATTATTATTTTTATTTCGGATTTATTAACTATAACTTCATTATTTTTAGTAATATTATTTTTTTTTTACCCTTGTTATTTTGAAACGACCCTTGCTATGGGGTTCCACAAGAAAATAAATAAATAAAAATGTCAAATTAATTAATCTAATCACTTTTTTTTTCCTTTGAAAGCGGTGTAAATACCATTGAGTGAACACTTAAATTTCTACACTTGATGCAAAGAAGCATTTATCATTGTAAAAATCAATTCAATGACATCATAAAATATGAAACCTTTCGATTCTTAGTTTTGTGTAAATTATAATGGAGCCGTTTAATTGTGATAAAAGAAAATATATAAATTATATTGGAATAAAATATTAATATATCAATGTACATTTTGTTTTGAAACAAACTACTGTACAATAAACTAGACAGAATATGACGCCAGTCACTTAATATTCATGCCACGCAGTCTATCTGAAGTTTTGGCTTCTTTGACTAAATTAACTTGCTATTCTGTGATATGAAGGCCCGTAGCGAAACTGACAACGCACCCTAGCGTAAAACGG
The DNA here is from genome assembly GCA_946811695.1 of Gonocerus acuteangulatus. Classification (NCBI taxonomy): domain Eukaryota; kingdom Metazoa; phylum Arthropoda; class Insecta; order Hemiptera; family Coreidae; genus Gonocerus; species Gonocerus acuteangulatus. Next base: position 95,070,500 of record OX328124.1, on the reverse strand, counting down.
GAAAATGAGGATTCATATCCCAGCCTGATGAGTTAATTTTTCAAAAATATGCAAACCCCCTTATTGACATAAATAGTAATAATAAGTGCTGATAGCTAACGTTACAGTACTCCGAAAACTTTTTTTTTTTTTTTTTTTTTTTTTTTTTTTTTTTTTTTTTTTTTTTAAGACAATTTACCAACGCAGGTCATTGTTGCCTATTGAAATTTTTTGAACTGAATGTTACTGTAATAGAGGAAAAAATTAAAAACAATTAATCAAGAAAAACAAAATAAATAAATTGTAAATTGTTAACTTAGATTATTTAAAACTAAAGTCATAAGTAAAGTCGTAAATAAGAAAAGAAGTTAATTGAAATGTTTCATATTTTATTTTTTCTTTCGAATAAGTGTATTATATTTCATTTAATAGCTCCGCGGCTGTCAAGAAAGTTTTCTGGCTCAATTCATGGTCACCTCCAAGTATATCACTGAAAGGACCATTAATGTCCATTTGGATCTGATCCGCTTCGTAGGCTCTGCATTCTGTGAAAATGTGCTTAAACCAATGATATTCACTACAAACAGACCATTTCAAATGAAATTTCAGCACAGAATAAATAAGTTTCACCATAATAAATGATACATACAAATTTTAACGTCCATCTATTATTGACAGAATTTTAGGACGGGTTATCTATAGATTTCCACCCTTTTCTAGCTAGGACAGGGCTGATGCCCTTTATTTTTTCTTAAGAAAAGCCACCACCCCATAGTGGGAATCGACCCCACGGCCCTTGGCACAGAGTGTTAAGTGTTCACGCCTTAACACTCACGGCCACCGGGCCTCCGATTTATATATAACCATACTTCGTGGATAGTATTTGTAGTAGAAAGATATATGAATATCAGACAATTCTAAAATAACTGTACATCAGATGCGTTCTCACAAATTCCCGAAATTTCGAAGCTGAGGGATGCTGCACGGACGTGGCCGCTGACCGATCAGATTATTTTTAGAAGGGATGAATAAAAATATTTTTAAACTTGGAACGAAGGGAGTACAGGGATTCCCAACGTGCATTCCCGTGACTTCCAGGTCTAGCGCCAGTTTCCCAAGGAATTTAGCTATTGAGGTTGCACTAATTAAAGAAATATTAGGGAAAAAATCTCCTACTAGGTAGAAATTACTTCATACGAGGTACAAAAAATTACCCCAGTTTAAATTCATATTTATGATATGCATATATTTTTGGTTAAATTATTTCTGGTAGTACACCGTAAGCCAGTGAAGGCAGCATTGATCCTTTGTACAGTATGTGTAAGTCAGCGGAAAATAAGCCGCATACTGTACAAGCTGCAACGGATAGATTCTGCCTGAGGTATGGAATATTGTTCTGTACTCTGCCAATGTGAGTATTCCAGTTTAAGTTTAGGCCAAATGTAATCCTTGAATATTTATTTTATATTTGTATGTATATTTTAAGTGGCGTTATTTAGGCATTTAGTCGTAGTAAATTGTAGTTTGTGATATTTTGTCCAGGTGTCTGTAATTTGTGTGATTATGTTTATTAATACTTGCATATGTTTAAAAACGTTGAACTCACAAGAATGATTATATCATTCGCAAAAGCTAATATTTCTGCATTATAAGGTGATTCTGTTTGAAATAAATCGACCCCTATCAACTTCCACAAAAATTGAGAAATATTTGAGGTTTTCCTTGAGTTAAATGTTTTGTGTAGTAATAAAGGTTTTCTGGCCTTTAAAGAAATTTTGATTTAGTCTGTAAACGCTTAACGGACACTCAGTTTATGTAAGTCCATGAATACAGATGGATTTGGCAATACCAAGCATTGCCAAATGCATCTTTTATGTCAAGAGATATTAGAACTGTGTCCGCTGATTTGGTAATTTATTCTTAGATAAATTCTACTGCTTTCCCTAATGCTTCTGCCGTAGATGTTTCTGAGGTGAAGTCGAATTTATTTGAATGTTAAAGATGATTTGATTGGAGATACTGTATTAATCTCCAAGACCTTTCCACTTTCTGGAATCAGGAAACTGTGTCGGACTGACAAAATTTAATTTCCTTGTCTTCTAGGTTTGTTATTTAAAAAAACGAGCAGAGATATTTTCCAAACATTTGGAAATTGCCTAACAATAAAACATTTATCATAAAGTTCTTTTATAAAATTGGAGAAACAGTAATATACCTGTTTTAGCGCGGTTCCTCCCTCCCTCCATAGGGAGGAACCCTGCTTATAAGGTTGATCTCATGAAACAATTCGGAAGTGCCGACTAGAAAATTTCGCGTTTCAGAACCCCTAGAGACCAAAAATAACGGTGGTTCTAATTTGTATATATATATATATATATATATATATTTGTATATATATATATATATATATATATATATATATATATATATATTTGTCTGTTCGCGGTTTTCCGGCCCCCCTAATGGTCCGATTTTGATGAAATTTGGTACAAAAATCCGTCGTCCAATTTGAAAGGTCAAGTTCGTTAACTAGAAAAATCCGCCCACTGGAAGTTGGCGTTTGGGGCGAAATTCGCGCATAAAAAATCGTAACGCTTACGTTTTTGAGTTCATATGCTTGTAAGTACTCGTTTTATAGGCTTCTTGGGCTATTAAAACGAATGAAACCATTTTTAAGGCGATAGCTTTAACCGTTTCCGAGAAAATCTGAAAAATAGTTGTTAAATCAAGTTTTTGGTTTGGTTACTTAGAATCATGGGATTCGGTTAAAATATTTTCTGCAAGTTTAAATTCCATACATAGAAAGATGTGTAAATTTTTGTTAGGTTTGGAGTTAAGGAAGAATTAGAATAAAATATTTTATTAAGAGGCATGAAAAGTTTTGGGAACTTCGCATATTTTCCTTAATATCTCGAAAACAGTTGGGAAATCGTCAGAAGTGGATAGAAACTATTCAAGAGCTTACTAAATTCTCTATAATTAATATTCTGAGAAGATTTTCGATTAGTCGATGTCAATCGGAGAAAACGGTGATGAAAACTTTGAATGTGTTCTTTTGAATGGGGTTTCGTAGTTGTTTAGCTCACTTATTAATTGTTTGTTTTAAATTGTATTTATTTTATGAAACATTTAGAAATTATAAACATTTTGATAGTTTTGAATACATTGAACAATGAAATAAAAATTTCATGTCTGTAGCAGTGGAGCCTGGCCAAGCCAGGCTCTAGGGTTTTACAGGTATAAGGGTACGCTGCTGGCCCTTTGTCACCGGTCAAGCTGCTGGCCCTTTGTCACCGGTCCGTCGAGGTCATTCAATCGGGTTTTAGGTGATATCATCCAGAATAGGTTTTTTTTAGGTTCTTCCAAATTTGCATGAATGATACTACAAGACGCGAATCATATAAAAAATCGATCTTTATCAAGTTTAGGAAAAAGAAAAAAAATACGTGAAAACCTAAGAATCCGGTTCCTAGTAATAACTGTTTCTATTCTAATTATACAAAATGACACTAGGGATATGAATGGAACCGCGCTAAGATGATGCAGTTCCTGCGAGTCGGACTTTTTGAAAATGTTTTTAGTAACTTTCAATTCAAGGTGACTCGAATGAATATACTCATACGTACATACGTATATATATATATATATATATATATATATATATATATATATATATATATATGAGTGTATTCTTTCAGTTTGACAGAGCAATTGGCTTGAAGAGTGCTTCAATGTAAAAACTTGTATTAGGTGAATAGCTTTACCATATATTCGGCATAATATCAGGAAAATGTGATTTGCTCAGACATACCTAGAAGCGTTAGATTTTCAATAACGCGGAATTTCATATTAGTCGAGGTGAGAGTCTGTATATTTCCTTTATAATATCAAGTCATTGCCTTTATTTGAAAATTCTCTCTTGGAATGAAAGGAAAATATGTTTAAGTTGATTTTACTGTTGGCACGTGTCAAATAATTTAGAATAACATTTTTTCGTTATTTTTTTACTGGTACTAGTTTCTCGTAAGTGAGGGAATCAAAATACGCCATAGGGAGGAAAACCGCTTATGAGGTTTAATTTATGACGCAAGCAGAAGGGTCAACAATAAATGACCAGAGGGGAGCTTCGCGTGGGTTCTGCCGGAAGAAAGCCAGTTGCAGCAATGTTTATAATTTATGACGCAAGCAGAAGGGTCAACAATAAATGACCAGAGGGGAGCTTCGCGTGGGTTCTGCCGGAAGAAAGCCAGTTGCAGCAATGTTTATAATTTTCGATTTTTTTAATTTTTTTTTCTTTTAATTCAGTTAAATGTCAGCCTTACTGTATTCATTAAATATCAATATAACAATCGAAATAAAATTCAATCTAGTACACAAAAAAAGTAGTGTAACTTTGAAAAATGATGTTTAAAACGACCGGTTGGCAGCTTAGTTCATTTTTGCCTTAGTTTCACCGCTTCGAGTACTGCCATCAACTTGCGATGCACTCTGTTTATAATTATTTGTCTGTTTTCTGTTCAGCTGACTCAAGAATGGACCGATTTCAATGATCTATGGGACAGAAAGAAGTTCGAAATTCAGCCAAATTATGATACATCCATTTTGGTGGCATTTGACGGATGGATTGGGTGTCTAAGGGTGCGTTTACATCTGACAGAAATAGCTAGACATTTATGTCATGGATATGTATAGGACAGTTCTGTTGGTTTTTGTTTTTTAAGGCACTTAGCGTCTAGGTTATCAGCACCTGGATTTTTTTTTTCACAATTATTAATTTAAACCAAAATAAGGGATCTATAGGTCGGTAAGGAGTAAGTGCGTCCCCACGCCAGACCCCGAGCCCGCCGCGGCACCACTAGCCGCGCTGCAGGGACCAGGTCGGACAGTTCTGGATTTGTTCTAATTTGCTATAAATTCACCAAAAATAGAAGTGTCGACAATACAGCTAGTAGCTAAGATATTTATCTCTGAAATTAAATTCTTCTCGTAAAAATCTTTGTTTACACCTGGTGGTATAGAAGTGTCGACACTTAAATACCACGAAAATATATCAAAACCCGTAAAGAAATCATCAAGGTCCCCTATCGAAAGCCTAGTAAATTTAATAAAAATCAGATTTGGGAGTAAATTTCGAAAGGGCCACCTCAGCCGGAGTAAACGGTCCTTAAATTTTCAAAAGTGTTGGTTTCGTTCTATTGAATGCGAAAAATTAAGAGTTCTATACTGAGCTGTCAAAATCACACTGGAGGTAAGCATTATATGAAAATAAGCTAGGATGACGTCGTTCCTGTACCTTATTTGTAAATAACGGCATGATTGTTGTCGCAGGAAATGGTATAATGGCGAATGGGAGTGCGGTAGAAAAACAAGGGGAGAGACTTGAGATTCATGGGGATGTTTTGGAGGAATGTATACGCCCCGTTTACAGGGGACCCCATTTACTGGTCGTTCCATATTTATTACTGTAAAATGATAACGGCTTGTGCCATGATGGCTAAATGAGATGAACAATTTGATCAACAAAGCTATAGTACTATACCAAATCATTTGGTTAAGACATTCAATGACTTCTGAACAAATGTCCACCGTATCATGCCAACGTTCACAGAGTGGTAAAAAATGTCAATGATAAAAAGTACGTCACGCAGGAGCTGCATAACTAAGCACTTTCCTCAGCAGTGTGCTAAATTTCCGCCAAATTACAAAATAATAACGCCCTTCCGGTTTAGGGAACAGCTCCATCTGTAGACTTTGTGACGACCCACGACGTATACCGAATGTCGTTACAATGAATGCGAAAGAACGTTCGGTAGAAGCAATTAGTAATGTAGGTCCGGAGTTAACCCCCCCCCCCCTCCTAATAAACCAATTTAGTTTATTTTTACATCGCATTTTCCTCTTTTGATGAGCACAACGAATTCCGAGTTACGTTGCAATAAATCAAAAATTTTGGCTGGTTTGGACAAATTAGTACTTTGGGCCCGGAGTAAGCCCCCTCCCCCGGTTGACAGATTTTGGTGGTTAACGAATTCGTTCAATCGTTTGATATGAGAATGTGAGGATAGCGTCACAAAGTGTCGTGGAGAAAAAACAAAAACTCTGTCGAGGTTCGTGTTACACACACACATATATATATATATATAACCTTCAATAGTTTCTTTTCTTCAAAAGAAAGTGCTAAAACGGAAGAATAATTCTTAGACGCAGAGAAGAAACGCACTTCCGAAGAATATGTAGCATTATATTCAAATGAGAAGTAATTATTATTATTATCATTATTGTAAGTTTTCCTCTACCTGCAAATAACAACGTGTACTGAGATAATAACATGGTGAGGAATGAATTCGAAATGTATACATTTACATATCATACCTACCTTACGTGTATACATATGTATGCAATATCATAAGATGGCGATCCTGTATTTCACGATGTATTTTATGTGACAGAAGGTAAAATTTCATTAACTTTAGATAACTCTTTAATAACCTATTATTTTGCTCTACATGATTCATGTCCCCTTGACCTCAGAGAACCCTCTGCAGACGTGTCTCTACGAGATTTCTGAACTTACGGCTGTGATTTTTATTTTAAGAGCATTCCTGAAGAGGCATCAAATGGACATGAAAAATGTAGAGGAAAATAAAGAGTTACTAAACAATAATATGTAGTTAACGAAATTCGTGTTGCTGACACATAACGTTCATTATATAGTTAATAGAAATAAACTCATTAGATTAAATTCATAAGAGGCATTTTTCTATTAACGAACAAATACTTGTCGTATTCTAAGTTGTATTTATCTGTTTTTGTTATTCGTTTATGCATTTGTTAAAACCATCTTAAGGCGTGAGCACTTAACACTCCGTGCTAAAGGGTCGTGGGTACGACTCTCACCAGGGGTGGTGGCTTTTCTTTAGAAAAAAGAAAAGGCCCTATTCTGGTTAGAAAAGGGGGGTAACCTATAGATAACCCGTCCGAAAATTCGTAGTTAATAATAAGTGGACTTTAAAATTTAATAAATAAATTTAATAAATATTATTTATTTATTTATTTTGTCACGCTTCAATGGAGATAACACAAAGAACAGTATCCTCTGAACTTAGCTATTCCTAGGAAATCAGCATGATTATTTTTTTTTTTTTTATTTTTTTACGGCGCATCGACATCTAGGCCATTAACGCCATGGTTATTGGTGTTGGAAGTGTGTGTGGTTGTGTAATTTTTTAGATGTAGGGTTCACCTATAAATAGTGCTTAGTAGTATCGATGGAAATATAATAGCTTATAAGCCAACATTGCAGAAGTTTAATGTCGTTTATTTATTTAATAAATAAAAACCATCTTAATTATTGATTAATATTAAGTAATCGAATTTTACATGTTATGTAATATATATATATATGTGTGTGTGTGTATGTGTGTGTGTGTGTATGTGTGTGTGTATGTATGTGTGTGTGTATGTGTGTGTGTGTGTATGTGTTTAAGAAGGCTCATTTTTATCCTAGTAGCATCTATGTGAACATTTCTCAAAACCACTGAATTTGCTAAAAAATAAAGCAAATTTATATTTTTTCAAGATATAGGTTTATAAATAAACACAAACACACCCCCACACACACATATGGGTATTATATTTATTTTATTAATGCGTACAAGATTTCCTTATTGCACGAAGGATATATTTTTATTTTATTATTTGCTGATAATATTTGTTATATTATTAATTTTTTTATTTTTTTCAATTATTTTTAATAAAGTAAAACCTTCCCTTGTCAATATGTTTTATATACACACACATTTTTTTAAAGAAACAAATGAACAATTTTCTTCTGTCGTTTGTACAAAACATGAGTTAAGAAAACAATTATTAACAACAATTTTATCAGAGCTGTACAGATATTAATATTTATTACAAAAATATAATAATGAAAATTACCACACAAAGGAACAGCATTAAAGTCCTTAAGGGTTGGCAACTATTAACCCTTAAGGAAAACACCCTGCAAAATTCGACAGTTCTTATTCGAAACCATCTGAAAGTTTTCTATTTTATCTAGAAATAAACAATCTACTGACCATGCCCGATGAGACGATAGCGGGAGATGTAGAAGGCCGGATCAGCGATGCGACAGTAGTCCCACTAGTGCGAAGAACCGAGAGAGAAGATAACGCTTTGACCGACGAAGCGATACTGAAGTATCCGTAGAGGCCTCTGGGATATGCTGGTTAGCCTACCTCACCATCAGGGGCAGCGTGGATATAAATAGTACGCCAGCTCTTGTCTGCCCTTGTCCTTTCTGTCGTAACTCCGTGTCACGCCAGGATTAACAACAATCAGAAAGCAGGATTTACAACAAATTCTGTATGGGATATCCTTTAATTCCTGGTTCGTGATCAGGATTCCTTCCTATGTTTGATTTAATCGAATTTCCGAGAGTTGAAAACAGATTTTAAGGCATCTTGGATTATTTATTCTTTAAAAATAAATAAAATAAATGAGGTGGAAAAACTCAAGGTCTATACTAATATAAGCAAAATAATCATCCATGCCATATTTTTATTTATTTATTGGCATTAAAAACCAGCAATGAAGCGATTTGCTCTTTTAAGGGGTAAATACTACCTTTTTTTTACAATTTTTTTTTATTGGATAAAATTCATTCTTAACTAATCAAAAATGATATCCAAGAGTGTTTATGTGAAGACAAAGCTTTTAAACGGGTGAAAACTACGATTTTCCGAGTGAAGTCCTTATGCCGAGTGAATGCGATGGTGATTTGGAAATTTTTGAGCGAGCTTCGATTCGTTCCTTTTTAATTGTTAAGTTTTTTTTTGGTCCTTCTTCAATACATTTCAAAATTAAAACCCATTTTATTTTATCTTTATTACAAGAAAGTATGAAAACAAATTAAATAGGGAAAAATGAACATTTCAGAACATTAAACGTTACAGTCGTATTCTCAAAACTATGATTTTCAAATCGGGCGATACTCTGGCGTCTTCAATTTTTGCCCGATCAACTTGAAATTTGAACTGCAACTTCCTAATGATATTTGCTAGTAAAGTACCTAGATTTTTTCGATTCATTGAAATATAACGATTTTATGACCGATTTTGGGCGGTTTTTTTAATAGAAAATAAATAATTGTTTAACATTTTCGAAAAAATTATTATTTCTTAAAACTTCTACGTACTTCACTAGATTTAACCTTCTTCTTTCGAAATAATCTTAGTTTTGCGTTCTAGATTAAAAAATTGCCGCCTGCAGGCTATCCCCCGTGAAAAAAGAGCACCCCCGTTCGTCAGACACAGCACCGCCATTTTTTGTCGAGGAATTGAAAGTTATTTTTTCTTTGATACTTTAACATCACATATAATCGTTTGCTATAAAAAATTGAAAAATATTGATTTTTTTGTTTAATTTATACATTCAATAAAATGACTTTGATTTTGATCGCACAAGGTAGTTTACCCCTTAATTGCAACGCCATGAAGCAAATACATAATAATACATATACAAATACATAATACTACATATACAAATACATAATAATACATATACAAATACATAATAATACATATACAAATACATAATAATACATATACAAATACATAATAATATATATACAAATAATTAATACTACATATACAAATACATAATAATACATATACAAATACATAATAATACATATACAAAAACATAATAATAATCATTAATTGTGACATTTATATTGGGCAATGACATTTGTAACACATTACCTCATCGATGTTGTCTGCTCTAATCTAAACAAATCAACCAAAAACAAAACAATTATTTCAGTTTGTACAGTAATTTAACAATATTCCTGAGTGTATAGTCTGTAAGAATATGCTACACGGATAAGTGTCTAAAACAGAAGGTACAAGTAGGTCTGGGCTGTCTGGATGTAATATATGAGTAAGTAACTCGCGTGTGACCAATCCTGAAACAGCTGAAATTTTATTTGTAGAAATATAATGTTAATTGACTGCTATCAGATTCCTTATTAAAATATAACATCAATAGGCTTACTACATGGGATTGTGAAGCAACGTCACATAAATTGGAACGAGAATATTTTCGCCACAATGAAGTGTTTATTTTGGCAGTTAAAAACAACAACAAAACAAAACAGAAAAATAAGAAATATTTTTGTTGATGCTTCAGCAGAGGTTATAAAAATTATACGAGGATGTTAAATACAGGTCCTTCGTTTTGTGAGATATCTAGAATTCCGAGCCATTATAAAAAGTCCGTCTCGCAGGAACTGCATCATCTTAGCGCGGTTCCGTTCATTCAATTTTTAATTAATTATTATAATGGCGTGTCAAACCTTAAGGTCACTAACGCCATTCCTGTGTGTAGTAAAGTCTAGAAAGGTCATGATTTAAGATCTTACCTGGAAGGGTCGGCTAACACTAGGTCCCGCTAGTTACAACGTCTTGGAATCTTGGAAATCTATATTTCTAACAATAAATTATTTTTGTTATTTTACTTAACCAGTTTTATTGTCAAATACATTATCCAACTGTAAGCAATTAAAAAATAACAAGGGGTAAAACAGACAAAAAGAACCGTTGGAATAAACGAAATCAATTAATTTAAAGTTTTAAGCACTTATTTCTCCGATTGACATCGCCTAATTAAAACTTTCTTCAGAACCTTTTTTGTAGAGCATTTAGTAAGCTTTCGAATGGTAACCATCCGCTTCACAAGATTGTCAACGGTTTTCGAGATACTAACGAAAGTATACAAAGTTACCAAAACTTTTTTTGTCTGTTAATAAAATATTTTATTCTAACCCTTCCTTTACTCTAAACGTAACAAAAATTTCAACATATTAGTGTTGATGAAATTCGAACATGCAGAAAATGTTTCAACTGTATCCCATAATTCTAAGTACCAAAATCAAAGACAAACAACCCTCCCTAGGAAGGACGCTAGGCAGTTGAAAAGCTATATCTTGGAAATCCATATCTCTAACATTAAATTGTTTTTCTTATTTTTCATAACTTGTTTTATTTTCAAATACATTAGCCAATTATAAGCAATTAAAAAATAACAAGGAATAAAAAACAGACAAAAAGAACAGTTCGAATAAGCGAAATCAATTACTTTAAAGTTTTAAGCTCTTACTTCTCCGATTGACATCGCCTAATCAAAACTTTCATTAGATCCTTTTTTTTTTAGAGCATTTAATAAGCTTTCTAATGGTATTCTTTACCAAGATTCTCAACCTTTTTCGAGATATTAAGGAAAGTAAACAAAGTTGCCAAAACTTTTTATGTCTGTTAATAAAATATTTTATTCTAACCCTTCCTTAACTCCAAACGTAACCAAAATTTCAACATATTAGTTTTAATGAAAGTAGAACATGCAGAAAATGTTTCAACTGAATCCCATGATTCTAAGTACCCAAACCAATAACGGTATTCAAAAACTATTTTTCCAATTTTCTCGAAAACGGTTAAAGCTATCGCCTTGAAAATGGTTTCATTCGTTTTTCTAGCCCAAGAAGCACATAAAACGAGTACTTACAAGCTTATGAACTCAAAAACGTAAGCGTTACGATTTTTTTCGCGCGAATTTCCCCCCAAACGCCATCTTCCAGTAGGCGGATTTTGTTGGTTAACGAACTTGACCTTTCAAATTAGACGAAAGATTTTTGTACCAAATTTCATCAAAATCCATTCGTCTGGGAGCTACAGAGCGAACAGACAAATATATATAAATAAATAAATAAATATATACACATATATATATATATATATATATATATATATATATATATATATACAAATTTTAACCACTATCATTTTTGGTCTCTATGGGTTCTGAAACGCAAAATTTTCTAGTCGGCACTTCCGGATTGCGTCATGAGATCAACCTTAAAAGCGGGGTTCCTCCCTATGGGGGAGGGAGGAACCTCGCTAAAATGGCTGGAAATTTATAATTTTACAGATATTTATATGATTAATCATGACATAATGTCGTTTCGTCAACAATTTATTACTTGTGACGTAGTTCCCTGTTTTTTTTTTGTTTTTTTTTTTACGGCGCATCGATATTTAGGCCATTAGCGCCGACATCCAAGGGAGAGCGATGAATTTTCTCAACGAGCCGTGAGATGAGAAAATTACTGCCGTCGGTGGAAATCGAACCCACCATCTCCCGCTTATGAATCTAAGGTGCCTATATTTATTGTTAAAACCAGTGGCAGGCATGAGATTTAATAACTGTGATATTGCGGCATATATTCTATGATCACATTATTGTTGATTTAAATATTACATTCCTTTAAATAAATGTTCTCATCTCAATGGAGAGCTTATATAATAACCATACCACAATCACACGAGTGTTCAAACAATTGAACAGATTGAAATAACACAACACTTCAATGCTATGGTTACATGGGCATTAAGGCATCGCAAGAAGTAGCTATCAACTGTATTACAGACAACCACAATAAAGAAACAATTTTAAAAAATCTCATTGACATCGGCCATGCAATTACACAGGACATATGAGACAAAGTAAGAACCAACATATCACAAGATTGACTGAAACAGTAAACTTTTCTCTTTTATTTGTTTGAGCTATTTAACTAAGTGCATGTAAGCTTTTGTTCAAAGCAAAGCAGGTTTGAGCCTTTGTGTTTGACGAATGAATACAAATTCCGACTCGCAGGATCTGCGGAATCTTAGCGCGTTTCCTTTTTCATACCTTGTGTCACTTGGAATGCTTAGAATAGAAACAGTTTTGTCTTAATCTTTCCTGTAAAATGCAAACACATGTAAAAATAAAGAATGAAATCTCAAAGCAGACTCGTATGCTAAGCAGAAAATGCTCCTTTCAAGCATTTATTTCTCTGAATGAAATAGATCATACAAAACTCGCATCGGAACCGTACTTGTAGGAAATAATAATTTACATTTACGATGATTTCCAACCGGTTTCGAGATATTTGTTTACGACAACGGTCGCAGGTATGACATTGAAAATGGTTTCATTAGATTTCCCACGTCCTATTATTTATAAAACGTGCACGTGGAAGCCCAATATAGCAAAAATGTAAGTTGCAATTTTTTCGCTGAACCCACGTTCAGAAGGACAGATTCTTCTGGCTAACGAACTTCACCAATTTGAAAGGTTTTATTGGGTTCTATTTTTTCACGCTAATTTCGCCAAACAAATAGCAGATTCAGCTGTGTAACAAACGTTACCTTTTATTTATGACTAAGTATCTTTCTACAAATTCTTCAATTAAATCAGAGAATTTGAAGGCTGCTAGAGAGTGAAGAGAGATAAATATGTATAAGTTTTTGCATTTTGTTTCAGGTTTTTCACAATTTACTCAATTTTGTAAGGGTGTACGGGCCAAATTAGTATCGGATTTGGATTCAGCGTTTTCAATTACATAAAAAAATCGAAGACTAACATTTTTTTTAATTACATATCTGTAGTGTTTCGCGAATTTTAGCTGGTTTTCGTAATTTACTCGAATCGTTCATTGTACGAGCCAACGGACCTCAAATTCGGTTTCAGCGCGTCGAAATACATGTAGGTAGGTGGTTCTGGTACAATTTAGTGATGTTATTTATTTAAGGTCAAATAAATATGAAAAAAACGCACTATATTTTTAAAATGTCACGACTAGAAATTAAATTGCCACATTTCAGGTTTACAGTAAAATGGTAGACAAAATAAAACTGTATTCGGGAAATCCAGATTCGACGCTGATGATAATTACAGAAAGTGCAACTTCCTTGCCTTAAATGCATTATAAGTATTTTCAAATGGGCTTTTAATACAGATCAGTCCATTGATTCTGATATTGATGATCCTGCAATTCTCCTATCACCTTGTGCTAATCTGCGGGCCATTGACTTGGAAAATAAAGGAGTCGCCGCGGATAATAGAGGAACAGACAGACAGCCTTTGGGAGTTACCGGGTATAACCAGATACAGCCAGTAATATCCTACCCAGACCAGATCTGTGCTACGGTACTTCTGCTTCGCTGGCGGTAGCTTTTGCGAGTCATAGTCTGAAAAAGGCACCGACATAGCTATACAAAATTGGATGAAAACCTTCTGTAAAAGAGAAATTAATTTATCGAAAGTAATTGTCCACATCGTGATGGAAAACATCATATTTTTACAAGAAATTTCACTTTTATTCAAATAAAATGTATGAATATACTATATTTCCTGTTCTTCAAAAATGGTTCAAATTTTCTATTTGTCGGTTTTTAATGGCGATTCAACCAATCAGTTATTACAGCCTATTAAAAACTGTTTAATGTAATAGCTAGACAAAATATTAAAACACCAATAACTGAATGATACTGTAAATGGGGAATAAAATAAAAGTCAATTAAACAAGACAATAAGAAAATGTAACAAGAGTACAATAGGAATATATGTATTATAAACAAACCGTGTACTCAGATGCACATATACGTAAGCATATACTCACATACATACACAAACATATAAAAAAAAAACAATTAAAATATTTTTGTATTGGAATTTTTTAAAATTGTATTTATATTTTATAAAACAAATAAGCTAAGAAAAACTCACAATTTTAGTCCAAACCAAAATTTTTAAACTCACAATAATTGTCGACTGATGAATTTACTTTCTTGGGCAACTATCAACGTTAGATATTTTTTATAATTAGATCGATTATTTATATTATTTGAATTATAACTCTCTTTTATTATCTATCATTTACTATTCGTTTAATTTTCAATTTATATTTCTGCTCCGTAACTCTCGAGAATCTCAAAATTTTCTCCAAAAAATACATTATCCATTTGGAAAAATTGAGTTCAAAATCATTTAGAAAAAAATGATATGTTAAAGAAATGGTAGTACAATCAAGTTTATGTTAAAACAAATAGTAATTTTATTTACATATAAGAAGAGAAACAATTATTAGATTAAATTTAATTAGATTATATCGAAAAACGTTGATTTTTTAGCGAAAATGAATATCTCTGTGATATACATGGACTTATATGTTTTTAATTACCTACAAAATATTTTATTTTGAGCATTCCTAGATAAACGATTTACTCTATGATGAGTTCAAAGCAGAAGTATTGAGATAAAAATAAATAAAGAACAAAAAAAAAAAAAAAAAAAAATTCAAAGGAAAATTATAAATCAGTAATGAAAAAAAAAAAAATCAATATATGTACAGATATATTTATATGGCAATTTGTATTTGTATATACATATATATATATATATATATATATATATATATATATATATATATATATATATCAGGCTTATAATGGGACATTCATTGCTAAATGTTCCCACGTGATGACAAAACAAAACGAACCACTCTGTAGAATTTGTAATGTGACATTGAGAATAATGACCGACAAAACACGCAACATTTGAGAGACACTGGCTGAAGGTTACCAACATATAGACACTACAACCCTAACATTCAAGAAACAGAAATAAGTATACTAAAATATAAAAAGAAATTTTGTTGACAACAAGTATCCAAACCAACGTTGAATACATAGGCTCCCGTTGATGGCCGAAGTTAAGCAACGCCGGTCTTAGCCAGTACTTGAATGGGCGACGGACCACGTGCTGTTGGCACTATAAAAGAGTCAAATTATAGATATCCCAGACCTAATACCCCAGCTGTTGAAACACTGAAAAAAACATGTATCCATTGTCATTGTGATATCTATATATACATAAAAATCATGTTTCTGTTTGTTAGTCTGTTCATTATACAAATCCACACCGTTTGACCGATTTTGATCAAACTTGGCACACAGGTAGGTTTTATACAGGGAGTGTCAAAGCCAAGGTCAAATTCGTCTAGGACTCACAGTGTGTACGTCGTAGAAGGTAGGAAACGATGAGAGACGTATCTGTGCCTTGCGACCTCAACTCTTCTCTCGCCTATCCAGCCCTCCAGCCGACACAAAGATGCGCATGCCCCC
Organism: Gonocerus acuteangulatus; assembly: GCA_946811695.1. Classification (NCBI taxonomy): domain Eukaryota; kingdom Metazoa; phylum Arthropoda; class Insecta; order Hemiptera; family Coreidae; genus Gonocerus; species Gonocerus acuteangulatus. The sequence continues at coordinate 95,054,517 of OX328124.1, read as the reverse complement.
GCACATAAGTCCTCCCTCGTATGTCGCAAGCTTGCGGACGCATCCCCGGAAAGGGATACCTACTTCTCTAGCTTCCACCCTGAGTCAGCCAGTCACCAGAGAACTGGGCAAGCTAACCCAGAGCTTCTAACACACGCCACTACGTCTGTAACCGGCGAAGCCTGAAGGGCCCCCGGCCACCAACCCAACCCGTTGTACCATTTTGGGACAAAGTCCCTACAGCCTTGAATGGTCGCAGGCCCGGAAAGCAAGCTTTCCTACGGATCCCCTATCCCCGGGTATCAGGGGGGGGGGACTTATCCCGATACACCAGAGAGGGGGAGGGCTCCGTACCCTAGTCTAGGACTCGCAGTTCGGAGATCATGGGTTCGAAACTTGTTTGGTTTCTAATTTATTTTTGCTTTTCTAGATGCAGAACGTAGGTGTAGCATGGCACGCCGGGAAACAGCTAGTAAATTATAAATCATAATCGTTTCCACAATCTAAAATGTTTCTTTATTTATGTGATAGAGTATACTTAAGTATTATTATCTGCTTATTTCTGTGTAGATAAGCAAAACTTTAAATATTAATTGGCCTCTTTTTTTTCTATTATTTATTTATTCACTCAGAATTTACAACAATGTAAAAATATTGCCTCATTTTTATCAGATATATATACAATATGTATTGTTATCTGCTAATGCTTGTAGTATCGTTACGTGTATACACAGACATGTCAAATACATTTTATATTTTACATGGGATAAACAGTTATTTGAAATTTAAAAAAAAAGTTTACGTTAGTGTGCTTTATTTAATGTGCCACCAAAACACAAGGGGGCATATTAATATAATAAATAAATAAATTTCAGTACATACTTGAATGAAGCAGGGAATTCTGCGCATACCGTGCACTATATAAAGTGCAAATAGCTTCATTGCGGACTCTTAATGACAATAAATAATTATAATAATATGTTGAAGGTATTACTCCTTCCTAGCGGCGATTGAGTAAACTAATAAAGCACTCTGTGGTGCCTTGTTAGGGTGTCTAACAACAACCAGGCAATCTAATGAGCCTCGTCGCGCAGGCCCAGAGACGAATATAATCTACATGCACCTCATTCAGAAAAGCGCATTGTGGAATAAAAAATACGACTAAGAGGAAGTGGAGTGATGTCATCTCTGCTGTAATGTGGGAAGCTTAGAATAGAATCGCTTAATATTTCACTTTCAATGGAAAGAAGCCAACGATTAGGGGACGTCAAGTACTGTCTTCTCAGATTGTGTGATACTCTAGAAATTTATGCTTGGATCTATTTTATAGAAAGTGTATTAGGCATTCCACAAGACAAGCCAACGAACGGGACTCGCAAAGTTTCTTCAACTGTGTAACACTTATTAAAATATTGGTTAAAAATAGACTATATGCAGCCAGGACGGAATCGAATTAAGTGGTTAGTATGTAGCAGCGTTGGGCTAAAATCATTCAGAATAATAAATACATTCGTTAAATCATTCTGAATAATGAATAATATTTCATTAATTATTCAGGCATTCAATGGCTAAAGAAACTTTTTGCCTTTTATTCATTATTTAATAAAAATGATTCAGTAGCCTAGCGATGGGTGTAGTGACCCAGAAGTAGTTATGAAAATCGGAAATACGCATAAAGTGATCCAAATTCAGCCAGAAATAAACCAGGGATGAATATAGTCCCCTAAAGTAAACCCCGTCTAAAGTAGACCCTAAAGTAAATATGAGAGACCGGACGTAAACCGGAGGTGACCCGGAAACGGCACAGATCCATCCTTAAGTGACCCAGAGATGAATATAGTCAGTCAAAAGTAATTATGGGAGACTGCAAGTAACCCCATAAAAGATGAATTTAAAAAAATGGATTATTCATGATGAATGAATAACTGAATCAATGAATAAATTCTTATTCAATAAAATTTATTGAATAATGAGCCAAAAGTGTTATTCATAGAATAAAAAAAATCATTTGATGAAAACTCAATGAATAAATTCTTATTCAATAGAATTTATTGAATAATGAGCCAAAAGTGTTATTCATAGAATAAAAAAAATCACTTGATGAAAACTCAATGAACAAATTCTTATTAAAAAAAAATTATTGAATAATGAGCCAAAAGTGTTATTCATAGAATAAAAAAAAATCAGTTGATGAAAACTCAATGAATAAATTCTTATTCAATAAAATTTATTGAATAATGAGCCAAAAGTGTTATTCATAGAATAAAAAAAATCACTTGATGAAAACTCAATGAACAAATTCTTATTAAAAAAAATTTATTGAATAATGAGCCAAAAGTGTTATTCATAGAATAAAAAAAATCATTTGATGAAAACTCAATGAATAAATTCTTATTCAATAAAATTTTATTTTAATTTCGTGACATTGTATTGGCTGGACGGTGGTGGTACTGCATCAAATAGAAACACCAACAACTTCAGGTCGCCACCACAAGTGATTTATTTTTTATTGTCAAAACATGCTTTCAGAGACTAAAGCTCCATCATCAGTGCTTCCGGTTGAAGCACTGATGTAGTTCTAGTAAGGAACTAGAAGCACTGATGATGTAGTTGTAGTCTCCGAAAGCATGCTATGGCAATAAAAAATAAATCATTTGTGGTGGAGACCTGAAGTTGTTGGTGTTTCTATTTTTATCTTAGTGATTATTGAATAACAAATTTATTGAATAATGACCAACTCTGTATATAGGAGCCCATATTTTGCTACCATAACGACTTACCTACTATAATAATACAATAAAATATACTAAAACTAAGAATAGCTCATCATTTTAAATTCAAACTCACAATAATTGTCGACTGATTTATTTACCTTCTTGGGCAACTATCAACGTTAGATATTATTTATAATTAGATGGATTATTTATATTAGTAGAAGTATAACTCTTCTATTATTTATAATTTATTATTCATTTAATTTTCTATTTATATTTCTGATCAAGAGCAAATAATTTCTAAATGATAGCTTTATTATTATTGTTAGAGCACTATATTATTATTGCTGTGGAAATCTTCAGATAAAAACAATTAGGCTCTCTTTTCACCCACCACTATTTTTGAGATATTTACGAAAAATATGAAAAAAGAGAACAAATTCCCTTATGTCTGTAGCTAAAAAAACTGAAATACTCCTGTAACTAAAATGTATAAATCACACTTCAAATAAATGAAAAACGAGTGAAAATATGTTCACATCATTTTGAAGCAGCGGAAACAAGATCATCCGTTAGCCGGAGACCGCTGATTAACAAAATATGGATTTTTGTGTTAGAAAAATGATTTTTGTGACAAATTTCATCAATATCGAACAATTATTGTATATGCTAGAGCTAATCAGGATTCTGGATTCCTTCGACGGGTTGGTTTCGGAAGCGGGTTTTCTCCCGTGGACAGCCAGGAAACACGCTAAGGGGTAGAAATTAAATATAATATTTATTCATGATACTTCTTTACAACCGCTATGGATCGATAACATAAATTGGAAGATCTGTTTCTTATTGATGGCCGATTGGAAAATAAATATTGTCGGAACTTCGGTACTATTATAAAAAAGTCCGACTCGCAGGAACTGCATCATCTTAGCGCGGTTCCGTTCTTATCTCTAGACTCATTTAAAATGATTAAAATAGAAGCTGTTATTATTTTGGGTCCACATTTCTAGAAAGCATGAAGATTAGATAGTTAGCCGTCGAGGTGATAAGTAAAGATGGAATGGTTGGGATTCGGCTAAAAAAACCTCAATACGATTTTTGTTAAAAAATCTATATTTAGGACGTTTCAGTTACTCATTGGTAGCCTTCGTCAGCATTGAAAGTGCCGGTAGGCAGAGGAGGACCAAATGTTGAAAGTTCCATCTTTACTTTCAAGAAAGGTCTTATTTACGATCTTACCTGGATAGGCACACCCGCCCTAGGAAGGACCCCGCTAGGCAGCTGAAAAGCTATATCTTGGAAATCCATATCTCAAAGATTAAATTGTTTTTCTTAAACCTGATTTATTATCAATTACATTATCCAACTATAAGCAGTTAAAAAATAACAAGGAATAAAAACAGACAAAAAGAACAGTTCGAATAAGCGAAATCAATTACTTTAAAGTTTTAAGCACTTATTTCTCCGATTGACATCGTCTAATGAAAACTTTCATCAGAACCTTTTTTGTAGAGCATTTAGTAAGCTTTCTAATGGTATTCTTCCGTTTACTAAGATTCTCAACCTTTTTCGAGATATTAAGGAAGGTATACAAAGTTACCAAAACTTTTTATGTCTGTTAATAAAATATTTTATTCTAACCCTTCCTTAACTCCAAACGTAACACACATTTCAACATATTAGTTTTAATGAAAGAATGAACATGCAGAAAATGTTTCAACTGAATCCCATGATTCTAAGTACCCAAACCAAAAACGGTATTCAAAAACTATTTTTCCAATTTTCTCGAAAACGGTTAAAGCTATCGCCTTGAAAATGGTTTCGTTCGTTTTCCTAGCCCAAGAAGCCTATAAAACGAGTGCTTACAAGCTTATGAACTCAAAAACGTAAGCGTTACGATTTTTTTTCGCGAATTTCGCCCCAAACGCCATCTTCCAGTGGACGGATTTTTCTGGTTAACGAACTTGACCTTTCAAATAGGACGACGGATTTTTGTACCAAATTTCATCAAAATCGGACCATTCGTCTTCTACCTAGAGAGCGAACAGACAAATATATATATATATATATATATATATATATATATATATATATATATATATATATGTATATATATATATATATATATATATATATATATATATTTATATATATATATATATACAAATTTGAACCACCATCATTTTAGGTCTCTAGGGGTTCTGAAACGTAAAATTTTCTAGCCGGCACTTCTGGATTGCGTCATGAGATCAACCTTATAAGCGGGGTTCCTCCCTATGGGGACCTACAATGAACTTCGAGAAAGAGATAAAGAATATCGTATAAAAGAATGCCCAAAATTGAATAAGGGAAATCCAGATTTAACGTTCAAGTTAAACCCTAAGTTATGTGACTGAAGTTTATCGCTGCCAAAAGTTTTTTGTCTAACTTCCTGAAGTGCCTCACTTTGTGACTAGTAAAGAATTCGTGTTTTTTTCTAGCAGCTGGGGTATTCAGTTTCTTTAATATTGTCTATATACTCTTCGTTTCATTGTTTCAATACAATAATTTTATGTTAAATTCTCAACGATTTCGAAATAATATTTATTCTCATATTCACAAATATAAAATATATGATTAAACGCAAAATCAAGGGAAACATTCATTTGATTAAAAAGAGGCAGAAATTAATGAATATAAAAAAAAAACATCTAAACAAATATACTTTTGATTTCATTGACAATCATTAATAATTATTTATTTAAATTTTAACGTCCATTATTATTAACTAAGAATTTTAGGACAGGTTACACTGTTCTGCATGAAAATCCTCCTTCAAACCAAAACATGGTTTCTTACTGTTTTCAAATGTGCTGAACACGAATTTGAAGTCAGATTCTGTCTATCACGCACAGTTTCTTGAGAAATTCTAGTTTTTTATCCAAAAATGTGAGTTTTTTGTAAATTTGACGAATTTTTTTGGTTGTTTTTTTTTTCAGTTTCTGAAAAAAAACACTTTTAGCCATACTTCTTCAACCACTTGTAATATTCCCATCAAATTTTTTTTCGTTCAAATATACTTCATTGCGCTCAAAATCAAATTTACAAAAAAACTCACATTTTTGGATAAAAAACTAGAATTTCTCAAGAAACTGTGCGTGATAGAAAGAATCTGACTTCAAATTCGTGTTCAGCACATTTGAAAACAGTAAGAAAGCATGTTTTGGTTTGAAGGAGGATTTTCGTGCAGAACAAAAATAACAAAATACAAAATACGTGTAATTTTCAAATACAATTTTTCATTTTTTCCAAGTTTCTCCTCTTTTCTCTCAAAACCAGAGGGTGATAGAATTTTTCTGAGTTCAGATTCGGACACAGCACACCTGAAAACATGAGAAACAGGCAAAATTGTTCAAGGGAGGGGAGAATAGTTTTTTTTGCAGAACAGTGTTATCTATAGGTTACCACTCTGGCAAAACTTTTCATTTTTCTAATGAAAAGCCACCACCCCATAGTGGGAATCGGACCCACGACCCTTGGAACGGTGTATTAAGTGCTCACGCCTTAACACTCACGGCCACCCGGCCTCCATTAATAATCAGAATATTGCTATTAAATAATTTATTTTAGGCAATTTACTATACATCACTCGGGTATAGATGTTTGGTGAATGTGCTTTATAGATTAGAATCAGCTGACAAGTTAGCGCCATCGTTTTTAACGTCAGTTAAACGTAGACGAGGCCCTAATTTAAGGTTAATTTGCCAACTGCAGCTGTAGTTAGCTTTCACAAACCCTCCTGATGAGGCACCAAATGTGTGAAACTTGTTGAAAGATTATTAAGAAATAATATTTATTAATTATGTATATTATTTGTTGACCTTTCTCCAAAAATTTTAATAAGTGGGTTTAATAGGGTGACTTTTCAATAATTATAAAATGTTTTATCTTACTTTAATGCCAGAAAACTTTTCCGGGAAAAGTAATGATTGTGAAACCTGAACCCAGAGCCCATAAAGTCCTCATCATTTTATGGTGTTCATGTTTTTTTTTATTTTGCGTCCAATAATAAAGCAAACTCTCCAGCGACCTTTTATATATATATATATATATATTCCACTTTTTCTTGTTCCTTTTTCTCGCAGGGGGTCGATAAAGCAGTACACTCTTGGTTCACATTTACTACTTTATTTGGTATGTTTCGCCTGACATGTTTCGTGCCTTTTCGCACCTCTTCAAGGTTTTTCCTTAGTATTACGCCTGACTCAAGCTTGAGAACATGACGAGAGGACTTCCTGATAAGGAAAGCCCCTGAAGAGGTGCGAAAAGGCACGAAACATGTCGGGCGAAGCATGCCAAAAAAAGTAGTAAATCTGAACCAAGAGTGTACTGCCTTATTGACCCCCTGCCAGAGAAAGAAACAAGAAAAAATGGAAAAATTATTTCGGGTCATCTTTCACAAGAATTAATATATATTTGAGGCCCCACCCTTCCTAAACATCTACGGTACAGCATGGAATCTTTTCAAAGGGCCTTTAAATGAGAAAAATGCCTGACATATTGTATCAATGTAAACAGTTTACCACTGAAGATGATATTGTTTTAAATAAGATTTAATAAATAGGTACGTAAAATATAAAATAATATAGGCAGCAGTTGAGTTTCAACTCTGTTAGAATCACATGTAATTCCCAAGGATTTGATATGAATACGCTGAATAAATTAATTACAATGAAAATTTATTTATGACACTGAATAAATAGGATTAGTACGTGTTTCCATTGTTCTGTTGATACGCTAAATTCATTTCAAAAACTAACCCTTGAATTTAGATGAGACGAGATCTTTTTCCATTGGTTAACTAATGTCGGTGATCGGGCACAATAACTGAATAACAACACATTATTGTTAGTATTTCTTCTTTCTTTTTCTTTTTTTTTTTTTTTTTTTTTTTTTTTTTTTGTCGAAGGTTTTGATTGATTTTCAACGCTCCATCAGGAATGCATAGAGAAAATGAACCAATAAGTTCGTAGGTGGGGTGTCTAGTTGCTTTTCTGTGCATCATGTGTAGATCGGTGTAAAACAAATATTTCCAGTCATAAATAAATTATAAATACACCTCATAGTCGCAGCCCAGTAGCGGAAATTACTTCATCAACCTTTTTGATTTCCGTCCGGAACATCAACTAAAACTACCGATGGACTTTTCCGCCTGTTTTACTGGAAAATTCATTTTACTACTAAAATCAAATAGGTATAAAAACAACAAAAAATAAAACACTGAAGAAAACAATCGTAAAGAGCCGTTCAAAGCAAAGAAACCAACACTTTCAAGGTTTTTAGCACTTTTTTATCCGCCTGAGATCGTTCCATCGAAAAAAGGTTTTTGTAAAAACATTAATAAGCTTTCAAATGGTCACTAATCACTTACCACGATTTCCCAACCGTTTTCGTGATATTCAAGAAAATATTACAAAAAAAAAAAAGCTTATGTTATTAAAAATATTTTGAACACTTCCTTAACTCCTAAATCAAAAATTAGTTAAAAAAATTAGTGTTATTCACTTGTTTTGAAAACGATTACAGTTATCGCCTTGGAAATGGTTTCATTCGTTACCCTACGTTAAATAACCTACAAAAGTGTACCTAGAACCCTATGAATGCAAAAACGTGAGCGTTACGATTTTTTTTTTTTTTTTTGTGAGGATTTTTCAACAACAAAAAATGTTCCGGTGGATGGATTCTCCTGCTTAACAAAATTGACTTTTGAAATCTCACAAAGTAGTTTTATTCCCAATTTCATCATGAGATTGCCCTTATAAGCGGGTAACTTTTGAAGAACCCAAATTATCATGTATAGTGGAGATATAATGCAGAAAGTAATTCCATCCCCTAGGAAGGATATGGGATTTATTGATTGGCTTGTTGAGATGAGCCTCGTGGACTCTTGATTGGTTGCTTGGTAGGATAGGAGCGAATTACTGGGCCAATGGGTGCCCAGAGATCATTTCCTCTACAAGCCATCTCCAATCTCGGCAAAACCAACTCCATCTTGTAATATGCATATCCAGTTACTAAAATATCACTTTCCTCAACCAGGTATATTCTTAAACTTGGCAATGTTTAGTTTTCTCTCTAAAGATAATTTCGGCACAAATAAAACATAGCCAAGTTTAAGAATATACCTGGTTGAGGAAAGTGATATTTTAGTAACTGGATATAAGTATTTTTATTGTTGTTTTTAAAGGTCAGTTGAAGTGTCTTTACTGTTCTTAGTAAGTAACTATGAGGTCTTCCAAGTAATGAACTTGGACATTTCTTTCTTGTATCATCTCTTGTATTGGCAAATATTTTTGGTTGAAAAGATGGTGCACTTAAAACACTAACTCATACTAATTTTTTGGAGTGTAGGATGGTAAGGCGTTTTGGAGGGGGGGTTTAGGAGGGGATATTTTTGGGGATGGGAGTGTTTCTTTGTGAGGGGAGGAACTTGGCCTCTATTTCACATTTATGTTTTTTTTGGGGGATCTCATTACTTTTTTCTAAGAATTAATTAAAATTTAGTTGCCGCATACCTACTGGTTTTTATACTTCATATAAAACCAGGGTCTTTGGATTGTGCATAAAGTCCTCCTTACTGTTTGATATTTGATACCAATAATCAACCTACATACATCTAATCACTAGCCTAGAAAAGTTAGAAGCTCTTCCAGATGACATTACTCTAGAGGACAAATTGATTACTCTCTTAACTAAACCATTACACAGTAAAACACAGGAACCTTATCCCGAGGATAAAGATCACAATAGGGAAAGTGTAGAAGGCCTTCAAGAAAAAGATAAGAACAAAGAACATACATTTTGGGTTTGTGATCCTAAACTTTGGAATTTAGATGGCTCGACTTTGAAAAACTTAGTATCTGCTGTCAAGTATATTATGCAGTTAACCCCTACGACTTTATTTACTACATTTAAGAAAGAAGTCACAACTGTTGTTGTTAAGATGCGTCGAAATGTTTCTTAAAACATCAAATATAGGTTCTCCTTACCAAGACGATTCATTTGATACCCCTCATGATGGGTTTCAGAAGGAATGATGGCTTTCCGAAGGAACAAAAAGTACATAGGTAATATGACACTCCCGTATCAAGACCTACCTGCGTGCCAAGTTTGGTCAAAATAGGTCAAACGGTGTGAATTTGTATAAGGAACAAACATGCAGACAGACAGCTGAAAGACCTTTTTTACCAAGCCTAGTGCATTCCCCGGACCAAGGCCTGGACAGGCCCGGACCTGTGTGCCGAGTTTGGTCAAAATCGGTCAAACGAAGTGAATTTGTGTAAGGAGCAAACATGCAGACAGACAGCTAAAAGGCGATTTTGACCTAGCCTATGACACTACCCGGATAAAGACCTACCTATGTACTATGTTTGGTCAAAATCGTCAAATCGTGTGGATTTTTATAAGGAATAAACTGTTAGGTAAACAGCTGATAGACGATTTTTCCCCGGATCAAAACAGACATGTGTGTCAAATTTTGTCAAAATCGGCCAAACGGTGTGTATTTGTACAAGGAACAAACAAACAGACAGCTGAAAGACAATTTAACCTAGCCTATGATTCTCCCCGTATCAAGACCCATCTGTGTCCCAAGTTTGGTCAAAATCGGTCAAACGGTACGGATATGTATAAGGAACAAACATACAGACAGACAGCTAGTATAAGATTTTGACCGAGCCTATATGCGTCTAATTGTTTCTTAAAACGTCAAATATAAGTTCTTCATACCGAGACGATGCATTTGATACCCCACATCATGGGTTTCGGACAGAATGACGGGTTTCCGAAGGAAGTACAAAACTGGCACGCCCCCGCCCCGGAAGTGGAGTCAAACACAACTTTTCAGGATTTTTCGATTTTTTCCTTTAATAACACCTTAACATCTATCATCATGCAAAATTTCAAGTCTCTAGCATCATTGGAAGTGCCTAATAATTTTGATGAGTCAGTGAGTGAGTGAGTGAGTGAGTGAGTGAGTCCTATAAATCCCGATTTTCGATCGCTTATATCTCAGAAACTATTCGATGTAGAATTATGAAAATTTCCAGTTTTACTAACATATAGTAGTATGAAAAAATTTCATAATTTTATCTTTACCTGGTTGAAAGTTATGAGAGAGTAAAAATCGGCTCTAAGACCTCCTGTAATATACACACAGTATGCTTAGGCCGGAACTTGGCCTGGCGCAGTACCGTGCGCCTAGATATAGGATGGGTCAAAGTCAGAGTTACTTCACTTAATGGTTTTTATGATTGACGAGGTTGCACTTGTTTAAGCCAGCGGGTTTTATCCGTCACTTTAATCAATTAGTTAATTATTTAACGTATTAGGGAACACAGAAGCTGACAAATATCCTAAGAAAAATGTGGAGGTGGAATAATTGCCTATACAAGATTTACACAGGAACACAAAAGCATATTTGCAAAATGGCAAAAATCTTGGGAAAACATACGAAACAAGAATAATAAATGAATGGGTTTTCGCACTGTGATTTTCGGATTTGAGGCCTCGATTGATTACCGCCAGGACCAGGAACGTGTGAGTAGAAACTGCATAAACGTTGGCTGCATAAGACATTTTTGGTCAAATCTTCAGAGGTTTTTCCAAATTTACTGCCAATTAATGTAATAGATATGTATGTAATATGTAAGGAATGATTATATAATATTGTTTAATTGTGTAACTCGACGTATAATTAATTACATAACTGGCTGTATATACAAAATCCCATTTGTTTAATTAGATGTTTATATATGTAATAATGTAATTGTATGTATATATGTAATATTTTTTTCGAGTGAATAGCCTTAGATGTAGATTCCAATAAAAAATTAATTTAAGCAAATCTATTGATTTAATTATAATTATATAAGATATTTTAGCATAATAATATTTCTAGGATTTACAAAACAGGATAGGCATGGCAGAGGATTTGTTGAAAGAAAAAAATGATATTCCTTGTTGGTTACCTAATCTGTCAATCTACTAATATCTTTACATCTCACTTATTTATCATTTATATAAAGGGAAAATTCAAATACAAGAAGAAAAAAAACTTTAGACACCGGATGATGGAACGGTGTAAACTAAAATTTAGGTCATTGGCTCAGTCGGTTAATTAATGTTGGAAAGAATTATTCGCAGCTTCCATTTGGCAAAAGCCCAAAGAGCGGCCAGTTGCACAAAACTACAATGGCAACTAAAAATAGAACGTGGCCTGATATTTTTAAGTCTTCATAAATTGTGCAAGTGATTTAATGTTCTGTCGGTCTTACTCGAAACTTTTTGCACCTTAATAAAATATCTTCAAATATTGCCTAGAAGGATGTTTTCTTGTCTGAATATGTTTTAATACTTCAACTTCTGAGGTCAAAAATTCATTAAAACACTATATCTTTTGACTGCTACCACACAATACCATAGTAATAAATAAGTTAATATGAATTTCAGAGAAATTGGCTTAAGCCGAACATTGCGTAAAAGGAGTGAAAAAAATTGGTTAAGGTAGCATAAGGAATGGTGCTTTAATTTTTGAAAAATTATGTCGCGTGTGAATAATAGATTTTTATCCAATAAGTAAGTATGAAAGTTGGGATGGTTTTCAATAAAAGGGGATGAAGTGAAAGTTTGGCCCGCAGAAGTTGCTTATACGGAGCGCATTCCACGGTAAAGCATACACTAAAACAATTTAATAATTGCTTAACTCTTTTATCTCTCTTGCCACAATTTCTCAATTGTTCCACAAAACCTTTCAGAAAAATATGTATTTCCAATGGTAGAATTTTCTGATTGCCTGCTCTTCTTTATTTACGGATGATATATAAGACCTTTTACTGCACGAAAGTTGTACTGCAATAAAACACAGTATTTCAGCCACATCTAATGGTAAAAGTGCAATGAGATAGCAAAATACAAGGGAATATCTGAGAATGAAATTTTTTAAGATGTTCCAATCAATATTTTCTCAAAAAATAAACTAAGAAGTTAAACATTTTCGAATAAAGGTAATTATGATATTCATCAATTTGACGGTTTTACTTACGGTACGGTGTATAATTGATGTTGCTCACCTGAAAAAGACAAAGAAAAAAATTGATTACATTTATTAACAGAATCTAGGTCTATAAGAGGTCTAAAGAACTTACTCAGTTTTATTTGACCACTCAATTTTTTTTTTTTTCTGTTTATATTTTAGTTCTTTTGTCGCAGCTTTTAATACGGTGGTATGAGTTGCTTAAATTGCTTTACGCTCATCGTAAAAACGAATTTATGGAGGAAGTGGCAATTTTCATTTCAACTAAAAATCCTGTCACGTCACAAGGCACCAGAAGCGACTTTTATTTATACAGTTAAACCTCCCAAACACAGCCGAAAAAAACTCACAAGAAGGTTCAAGTGCTCTTGGCCCCATGATCAGTTATCTCACAAAAGGATATAAAATTATCTTACAGAAGAGAGTGTCAGTAATGACAGGCTCCTTCCAAAGTGTGATTATTTCTTATTTAATTATTTTTTCTAATATAATTATCATTATTTTTTATATATATTCACTTTCTTCTTCATAGTTTTTGTTATTGCGCACCAATATCCGGGCCATTAGCGCCGACATCGGTGGAATTTTCTCAACGAGCCTACCAATATGTCTTTTACCGTTAAATACAATTTTTTTAAAAAATGGGGTGAGGTAAACAGGGACAAAACCACTTTTAAAAGAACAAATCTAACATTTATTTGTACGACTGACACCTTATCGTAGACAATGTAATAAGCTCTCGACTGGTCACTTTTCACGATTCCCAATCGTTTTCAATATATTTAAGAAACTTTACGGAGATCCAATAAATTTACTCAATACTAGGTTACTATAAGCAAGGACTGGTCTGACTAACTCCTGATCTTCGTAGTAAACGACGAGACGAGCTAGTCACTCTAGCTTAATTCAACACAAGATTCATTCATTCATTAATCTTCATAATGCATTCACACTGCATAATCACTAGCTAGTCATCACTTTACTCACTTAGCTCTAGTTAAGGTGAATTACAATGGAATCACATAGCGGGCTTTCTTTAACACTAGCATTATTACTTTCACAGTATGACGTTATAGATTGCGCAAACGTTTGTTTTTTTCCCCCCTCAGTCCTTTCTACAGTTTTTTTTCTTACAAGTGACACACTTAGATGTTTCATTGTATCCACCCCTTAGGATTATATTTTTGTCCTTTAATAATATTACTGTACTGTTGCTTTAAGAAGAAAAAAATATAAGACAAAAATAAATATACTTGAAGGATAAACACCACTTGAAGTACAACCTAATACAACGAGGAATTTTTAATTCTCTTGAAGGAAAAACTCTTTTTAAAATAAAAGTTAATACAACGTAAAATACAAGTATTTTCTTGAAGAAGAAAAAAGATAAAACTTCTTGAAAAACTTTCGTAATTTAAAGCTCGTTAAAGTTGATACCTCACCAGTTATGCTAAGAATTTCTGATACCTAATTGTAACAAACCTTACTTGAAATGTAAATTAAATTATTATTGTCACTAAAAAAATAAAATTTGACTTTTCCATTTTTTTTTTCCCTCAACCATAGTAACCCTATGGTAGAGCCGTTTATAAGTTAAAGCGTTCCCCATATCTTTTGATATACTGCACGCATGTCTTTACATAGTTAATGTGAGTATACATTGTTAAACTTTATAATATTGATATTATATATATATATATATATATATACACAATAACATAAATAGATGTAGTATACAAGAATAAAATAATCATTAATAATTTATAATCAATAAGAGTAAGGAAGTACAAGATAAATAAGCAAAAGAATTTAGTTTGATGATGATGAAGTGGAGTCAGATATTCTTCTTGTTCTTCATTTCTCTAGTTGTTTGTTAGTTCATCAAAATTTATGGATAAAACAAAGTTGATAAGTTCCTCCTTATGATCTTCGAACAGCTTTCTTTCCGACTCAGGCCAGCTTCCTCCTTGTAGTATTATGTTTTTCATTAGTCATAGTCTTTGTCTGTCGTAAGTCTTACAATCATAGAGTATATGGGTAAAAGTTTGTATCTGTATTGTACATTTATCGTCATCAGTTAGTTTAAATCGTTTCAAGTAGTTTTTTGTGTGCCCGTGCTCTGTCAGGAATTGAGTAAGTTTGTAATTTCGACTTTTAAGAATATTATGATTTTTTTCGGGTATAAATTTATGGCAACTAGGGGATGTTGTGCTTATTCTCCACCTATTGTTCCATGTTGAAATATTGTTCATTTTAACTTTAGCCTGAACCCAACTTAGTGGTAATTTCGCGTAGCTTATCGGCAATGTATCACTTTCAGCTGCACATTTTGCCAGCTGATCAGCCTTATCGTTTCCTTCCTTTTCCATTTATTATGTATTTTGGAGTCAAGGTGGCGGTGAGCGTTCCATAACTCGCTCCAGAATCTTTTTTATGCATAAGTGGATGTCATAAATGTGTGTAAGAACAATAATTTTTATATTATGGACGCCTGAGTTTTAGCGCATTTCCTGTAAGTATATATGCTGTGACAAACGTGGCTAATAACGTGGACCACGTGACGCGATCACCTAACATTTTGACATCTGTGAAATGTGTCCTAAAGGTCTCTGAGGTTTATTCTGAGCCGCCAACAAAACAAATATCCGACGAGCCTGAGCTGTCAAATGTTCCGAAGGGGTTAATATTTGATCAGTCCCTGACAAAGATTCATCCAAACGCTTTAAATATGAGGGAAAACGGGGAAGTGAAAATGAATGAAACGTTTATGAATGATTGCCACATCTCTGAGTAAGTCAAGAAATTATTAAGTCCATCAAAAAACCTTCTTATTTATTTATTTTAAGAGCTTCGCAACGAAGGTGATAAGCTCTAAACAAAAAACAAAACCAGTTTAAATTTACACAGTTATCAGTGATAAAACTAGCAATATGAAACACAAGAAAAAATTGAATAAAACATTAAAGAATACAAAAGGAAATTAACACTTGTCTGTATATAATATTCACAGAGATACCTCAGTACCTATAGCCAACATTACCTTCTTATTTACTATCCTTTAAATGGCGTAGGACAAGCCAAAATTAACTTTAATTTTTGTTTCTGAAAATTAGCAAAATTGAGAGAAAAATTATTAAAGGTGGATGGAAATTCATCAATTAATCAAACACAATAATATCTATACAAGAATATTTATTGTAAGCTTAAACGCTTCACACACTATTTGGCGTCTTATCGGAAGCATATACCTATTTTTTTAAACTCTAAAAAAATTTCTTTGTGCCATCCTGATTAAACTTTTAAACGGTACGACTCCAATAAGCATGAGTCTCTTCTATTTATCTATCTCTTAGCTACAGAGACTATTTTCGTCATGTAGAATCATTGGTTGTGTAATATTGGCTTTAGTGAGCTCAATCACGCAATACAAGTAACCTCCTGCAATCCAATCAATATACACTTACAATAGACATTTAATGTTCTTAGCTTTACATAAATCAAACTACTTCACTTTAGGGAAGGAGAACAATTATAATGATAGTCTAATGTATTCCCTTGTTTCAATTTGAATCTTAATTCTAATGAAATTCAAATAAATGTTTGTCCCAAAGGAGGTGCATAAGCTAAACAAATCCATAAACAAAGCAACTGCTATTACAAATAAAATATTTTATACAATTTTTACATTCATATTCAAGATATGAATATGTATGACCCTAGCACCATTCGGGTTTCGGTTAAGGAAGCAATGATTTCAGAACTTTTTAGAGATTTCAGGAAGAATCTATTTGAACGTTTTGGCTTGCTTTTGGCGACCCTCTTCAAGTATAATTGCCAGGAGGTGGACTGAGACCAAAACAAGATCACTTTAAGTGACATTGAAGTATAATAATAATAAAGTAATAACGAGTCACATTTCCTTCATACCCACTTACCGCATTCCTTGCCTTGTTTTGGTCTCAGTAGTCATCCTGGCGTTCAGTTCTGAAGAAGGGTGCCGAACACCAAGCCAAAACTTTCTTATTATTTATTAGTTATTTCTTAAGCAGGACATTCATGTTCCGATTTTCAGTGCGACTTGTGATCCAACTTCCTTGGATTGTTGGATGTCTAGTTGGACGAGTCGGAACATTTAGAGGGACGACTAAAAAATCCGACATCCGACTGGCGACGGAGTTGGAACGTGAGTGGGGAGTCGGATCAAAGTCGTTCAACTTTCCACAATCAGTGCTTGACCTTCGGTCATCTTCTGTCTGCCTTCAATACATTTTTTGGCTCGTGAGCAACGTTTTGTTTTTTGGCACTCCTTACGAAAAAAAAATGGGAAAAATTAGTGTTTTCGACATAAGATTAGTTTTCAAGAATTTTTTTCAAGAAGGAAAAAAAAAAAGAAATCAATACGGAACAGAAGGATCAGCATGCAACAAAGTTGAGTAGCCCACTTTATTAATTAATCCTTTTTAATAAAGATTTCTTCTTCTTCTTTATCCAGTAACGTTCAAAAGTATAACATGATTTTACAGTGATGTTTATATAAAGGTTTAGAATAGATGTTATATATTTTACTTTAAAATAACAAAATGTTATGTATACATTCTGATATTGTTATATTGAGGTAGAAATACAACCAAGCCTTGAGTAAGTTAGGCTAATAACACTGACAGCTGACATCAAAGCTAAAATTAATGAACCGGAGGAGAAACAGCGTAATTCAATACAGTAGACCTCGCATTGTGCTGTATGCTTCTGTGGGCTGTAATCCTTGTATTTACGCTTTATCTCTCTTTCTACCTCTCCCACTCCCTGTAGCACTCTCTCGCTCTCTCTCTCTCTCGCGCGCGCGCTCTGATCATACCTCGTTTCCGTTCTTATTCTAAGAGACATTTGGAAAGCTTAGAATAGAAACAATTTTTTTACCTGATATTTCGTGAAAAAATGTCATCACTTACTCGAACAATATCTCGAAGAAACACGATATTTTAGGTGTCACAAGGATCAGGAAACTGAGTGTCCCTCTCATTCTTAAGGCAGGCCTTACAGGCCAATACAGAAATTTATAATAGCAAAATGTTTCGTATTTAACATTTCTTACTGTAATATAATTTTACCGTTAAATTTAATTTAAAAAAAAAGAATAAAAAAAAACTCTGGAAAACCCAAACAAAGAACTTTTCCAAGGACCGAATCGAATACCTTGGAAGATTTGAGCGCTTATTTCTCCGACTGAGACCTATTCCTATTGAAAGTTACATCATAATCGTTTTCGTTGAGACATTAGTGAGCTTCCGAATGGTTCCTTCTACTTACAAAGATTTTTCAAGCGTTTTCGAAATATTTAACAAAATATACGAAAATCCCAAAACTGCTCACATGTGTTAATCAAATATGTTTTCTCTATTACTCCCTTATCTCCAAACATAAGCAAAACTTAAATATCTTCGGATGAGTGTTAAATGGCTGGACAAATTTTTAACTTCATCGTTTTTAAATATCCAAACAAAAAATTACATAGGAAAACTATTTATCCACGTTTTTTAGCGCGGTTTCTCCCTCCCCCATAGGGAGGAACCCCGCTTATAGGGTTGATACAATGAAACAATCCGGAAGTGCCGACTAGAAAATTTCGCGTTTCAGAACCCCTAGAGACCGAAAATAACGGTGGTTCAAATTTGTATATATATATATATATATATATATATATATATATATATATGTATATATTTATATATATATATATATATATATATATATATATATATATATATATTTGTCTGTTCGCTCATTTCTGGCTTCCCTAATGGTCCGATTATGATGAAATTTTGTACAAAAATCCGTCTTCCAATTTGAATGGTAAAGATCGTTAACCAGCAGAATCCGCCCACTGGAAGATGGCGTTTGGGGCGAAATTCGTGCAAAAAAAATCGTAACGCTTACGTTTTTGAGTTCATAAGCTTGTAAGTACTCGTTTCATATGCTTCTTGGGCTAGGAAAACGAATGAAACCATTTTCAAGGCGATAGCTTCAACCGTTTTCGAGAAAAGTGGAAAAATAATTTTTGAATACCGTTTTTGGTTTGGGTACTTAGAATCATGGGATTCAGTTGAAACATTTTGTGCATGTTCTACATTCATTAAAACTAATATGTTGAAATTTTGGTTACGTTTGGAGTGAAGGAAGGATTAGAATAAAATATTTTATTAACAGACATAAAAAGTTTTGGTAACTTTGTTTACTTTCCTTAATATCTCGAAAAAGGTTGAGAATCCTGGTAAAGAATACCATTAGAAAGCTCATTAAATACTCTAAAAAAAAGGGTCTAATGAAAGTTTTGATTAGGCGATGTCAATCGGAGAAATAAGAGCTTAAAACTTTAAAGTAATTGATTTCGCTTTTTCGAACTGTTCTTTTTGTCTGTTTTTTATTCCTTGTTATTTTTTAATTGCTTATAGTTGGATAATGTATTTGAAAATAAAACAGGTTAAGAAAAATAAGAAAAACAATTTAATGTTAGAGATATGGATTTCCAAGATATAGCTTTTCAACTGCCTAGCGTCCTTCCTAGGGAGGGTTGTTTGTCTTTGATTTTGGTACTTAGAATTATGGGACACAGTTGAAACATTTTCTGCATGTTCGAATTTCATCAACTCTAATATGTTGAAATTTTTGTTACGTTTAGAGTAAAGGAAGGGTTAGAATAAAATATTTTATTAACAGACAAAAAAAGTTTTGGTAACTTTGTATACTTTCGTTAGTATCTCGAAAACCGTTGACAATCTTGGGAAGCAGAAGGTTACCATTCGAAAGCTTACTAAATGCTCTACAAAAAAGGTTCTAAAGAAAGTTTTAATTAGGCGATTTCAATCGGAGAAATAAATGCTTAAAACTTTAAAGTAATTGATTTCGTTTATTCGAACTGTTCTTTTTGTCTGTTTTATGCCTTGTTATTTTTAAATTGCTTATAGTCGGATAATGTATTTGACAATAAAACAGATTACTTTAGAAAACACGATTTACATGTTACATTAGAGTAAGTCTAACTAAGTCTTAAAATATAGGGAAAATATGCACAAGTGGTTGTTATACGTATCTTTTCTCTCTCTCTCTCTCTCTCTCTCTCTCTCTCTCTCTCTCTCTCTCTCTCTCTCTCTCTCTCTCTCTCTCTCTCTCTCTCTCTCTCTCTCTCTCTCTCTCTCTCTCTCTCTCTCTCTCTCTCTCTCTCTCTCATCACATGAGCTCACACATGCACAGAGAAGTAATTCGGAACTGTTTTTTCATGACCGAAGGAAATTTAATTCATTAACCTAGATTTGCATTTTATTAGAGGCAGGTGACCTCGGTCAGCTGTCAGCTTATCACATTCTACTCCATTGATTAAAACCTGCTGTGGTGATAGGTTGATCAGCAACTTGATAGGTGGACAATCCTCATCAAGGGTTCAACACTTCCAAAGCAGCAAACACATTTACTACTTATACAGACATGGCACGCAGAGTTCAAAGGATGCAGAATCAGTAAATGTTTGGAAAAGGATGCCAAACATTTACTTATGCCAAAACTATATTATTGATCCCAATTCTGAACAATATATTTGCAAACGAAAATATTTTATTGTCATATTTTAAAAACACATAGTTACATACTTTTTAATTGCGTTCATTATCGCAAAGATTCGAACACAATAAAACCAGTTTTGTGAGAAATATCACAGGACTTCATTAATTTCTTTAAATGAGAAGGAGGAATGATGTGAAGTGAGTTTTCAAGAACATTTGAAGAGAAATTTACTCAACTCCTGTAATCGTGTCATTAAAATTAAGATGAATTTTCAGTTATTCAGAGTATATTTAACATAATACAAATAATGAATACTTAAATTTGTAAGTAAATTTAATTAACATAACATAACTTAC
Source organism: Gonocerus acuteangulatus (assembly GCA_946811695.1). Classification (NCBI taxonomy): domain Eukaryota; kingdom Metazoa; phylum Arthropoda; class Insecta; order Hemiptera; family Coreidae; genus Gonocerus; species Gonocerus acuteangulatus. The sequence goes on along the minus strand of OX328124.1, from coordinate 95,033,845 downwards.
TAGACAGAAAAGAAATACCCACTTGTCGAATATGCAACAGAACACTAACCGTCAAACATATACTAACTGACTGTAGACAGCGTAGCAAACTAACCATTCCTTACGACTTACATGACTTACTGGCGGAAGGTAGCCCATACACACAAACAGTACTAACACATTTAAAGCATGAAAACATCTATTCAAAAATATAACGTACGTTTTAGGCAAATATTTTTATTTCCTTTTTATTTTTATTCTATAGAATGATTTTGATTAATAATTTTTGTTAGTTTACATATTTTTAGGACAACGATCGTTTTTTTTTTGTTTTTAAGGACAACTGACCATTCGTAGATTTGACCAAAACTAACTGCCTTTGATTCTGTCGTTTTAATGAGCTCGTCGCCTCCGTTGCGATACTCACAATAAATAAATAAATTAACATAACTTTAACAAATATTGTCACCGTTTAACCGTGTTACATAATATTTATAAATACATTAAGAAAAAATACTTAAAAGTAAGTTCAAAGTAACAAAAGTCAAGAAAACTGACTGAAATCTATCCTCTCTATCTTGTAGGAAATGTGTTGTCAACTTAACTTTTCTTGATCAACTTTTCTTTTCTCGACGATTTTTTTTTTTTTTTTTTTAACGGCCGCATCTACAACTTGGCCATTAGCGCCATTCTCGACTATTTATCAACCTTTTTCGAGTTGTACTTCAATTATCCTACTGAAAGTTGTAACATTATTTATTTCAGAAGATTAACCAATTCACTTTTATTCTCGGGGTCCACCATCAATCCTTTCAAGGAAAGTTCCTAAAATGTTTGTGATATATATTCATAATCGCTGATTATGCATTAAATATTTCATTCAATTAATTTTGAGGCATTCCAAATGTCTCCCACTTTTATTTGACGCTCTACGTCTTTCACGTCACTAGACGTCTCTTCAGGATAAATTTTACTAAATACATTTCAATTGAGCCCCGTCTTAGGCATCAAATTTTCCCCAGGTAGGGCCACGTCTAAGCTATTAAAATAAAAAAGTCCGTCACGCAGGAGCTGCATAACTCAGCACTTTCCTCAGAATTTGGGTAGTGTAGACTGCTTTCCAGAACAATTTAAAATATCCTACATAAATAAAATAAAAACATGAATAGTTCTCTTTTAATTTTGTAATGAGTAACTGATCAATTATTAATTTGCTTCCAGAGTTATGTTTACACATGGTACCTACTACACTACTTAATAAATACAAAAAACCTCATATTATCGTATTTTGATCTAACGCAGGAACAGGATACAGTCCCTCTAGATACAAAGCGCTCCTTGCGGCGGCTTTGTGAACCTACCTCTGGTGGGCTTTTCTATTGAAATATATTACAAAGTAAACCCAAGGCTTTCCGATTGACAGATTCAGCTCATTTTTACAACACTTCTTTCTCATGAGTTACCCACGATGTATACCGCGTTTCGTTTCAATACAGCATAAATTACGACCGGTATGAGTATATTAGGAATTTGGGTCCGGAGTATACCCCCCCCCTTCTAATGAACCGATTTAGTTTATTTTTACATCACATATATACCTGTAGATTACCACTACGAATGCCGAGTTTCGTCGAAATATTCCAAAAATCACGGCTGGTAGTGGCGAATGGGTATTGTGGGTCCGGAGTAAACCCCCCCTCCTAATACACCGATTTAATTTATTTTTACATCACATATTTACCTGTAGATTACCACTACGAATACCGAGTTTCGTCGAAATATTCCAAAAATCACGGCTGGTAGTGGCGAATGGGTATTGTGGGTCCGGAGTAAACCCCCCCCCCCTCCTAATAAACCGATTTAATTTATTTTTACAAGACATATTTACCTGTGGATTACCACTACGAATACCGAGTTTCGTCGAAGTATACCAAAAATCACGGCTGGTAGTGGCGAATTGGTATTGTGGGTCCGGAGTAAACCCCCCCTCCTAATGAACCGATTTAGTTCATTTTTATATCTCACTTTTCTCTCTATATTACCACTACGAATACCAAGTTTCGTTGAAATATAACAAATATTACGGCTGACATGGTCAAATTAGTGTTTTGGGTTCGGGGTAAACCCCCCCTTCAGGTGGACCGATTTTGGTGGTTAACGAACTCGTTCAATCGTTTGCTAATTGAATGCTATATACTAAGTTTTGTGGCGAAAAAACAAAAACTCTGGCCGCTATCGTGTTAACAGACACATATATATACATATATATATATATATGCATATATATATATATATATATATATATATATATGCATATATATATATATATATATATATATATATATATATATATATATATATGTATATATATATATATATAGATATATATAAATTTTAACGGGGGTCATTTTCGCTGTCTACTAGGTAGGATCGATAAAGGTTTGAAGAAATTTTTCAAAAATTCCGTCATGAGTCCAACCTCAATAGCTACTTTCCTTCGGAGGAAAGTGCTAAAAGAAAAGATGGTCTTTGTCAAACAGCTGTTTAAAATCATAAATAAATCATAAAATCATAAATAGTGTTATGGTTAAAATCGACTTCCAGAGAAAGGTTACGACGAAAAAATGAGAAAATATCGATGAGTAAAAATCTATTTCAACCCTGACACTATCGATTATAACAGCTGTTTGACAACGCACATGTTTATTTTATTTTAATAGTTTAAAAGTGACCCTATCTATATAAGGTCTTCCTACGTTGAGGCTCAATTTAAATGGATAGAGTTAAGATGCTCGTGAAGAGGTGTCCAATGACGTGAAACATGTAGAGAACCAAATAAAAGAGCATTAATGAAAAGTTGAAGTTTTTATATGTATAACCTTCTGCCTATTTAAAAAACATTATTGCGAAGAAAGGGCCACAATCTTATAATAATAAAATAAAACGAGACAACTCCTGCAGACTGCTTTGGTCATTGGCACTATGGAAAATAGCTTCATTTTTAAAGCACAATAAAGTGGTCCCTTATTAATTCCTAATTTAGTCCTATAATTAAAACTAATACTATTATTTAACCTAATTCTAAACTCTAATGCTAATGGTAATATGTGCAACTAGTGTTAGTACCTTTAAATATATGACAGAACTAAGATCAAAGCCTAAAGTGACTATTTACATATATTATTATTTAAATTTTAACATCCATTATTATTAACTACGCATTTTGGGATGGGTTATCTATAGGTTACCACTCTTTTTTAGCCCGGATAGGGCTGATGCTGTTTCTTTTTTCTAAAGAAAAGCCACCACCCCATAGTGGGAATCGAACCCACGGCCCTTGGAACGGTGTATTAAGTGCTCACGCCTATATATATATATATATATATATATATATATATATATATATATATATATATATATATATAAAAAATCAGTCCCGTAACAGGCCACGAGGGCCCTGAGGGGCAGATACTATAGAGGTATCTGATTCATGACCATACGGCACACTAGGGAGATAGTGTGGTCAGTACTATGCTCCGGCCGCCTGATTTTCCCCTTGGCTGCTTCAACTGCTTGATATATATATATATATATATATATATATATATATATATATACATTACGTGAATTTGCCAGGGCCGCCACATCTCAGAGCCGGGCCCGGGACCAGATCACGGGCCCCCACTTCTCTGAGCCGGGCCCCGCATTTCTCAGAGCCAAACTGAACATTCTAGTACTTTGCTATAGGATTTTGGACATATTAAAATTATTTTCATCTTGAGTTTTGAGCGAAATGAGAATAAAAGCTGTCACTCGGTGCAGCAAAGTTCACTTTCGGTACTTGCGGCTCCTTCGGTTTTATTACGACTCCTAATGAAATATACTATTCTAGGACTGCACTTGTTTTGTCGTTTATGTACATTAAAAAAAATATAGATCCCATTCCAATAAATATAGGCTACGCCCGTTTATATTTCTAAACCCCATTCTTATTACAACCTCATAACCTATAAATTTTTTCCAATTAGCGAGGCCCGGGACAACAGTACACGGCTGTCCCCCCATGTGGCGGCCCTGGAATTTGCACACACACACACACACGCAGAAAAGTTACTCGCACAAAAACATAATAAACACATAATTCTTTCACACTGCTCTACTAATTATTTATGTATAAAACAATGGCAAAATCACTTTAAAAGTAAAAATCAATAAAACATTAAAATCTGCAGAATACAGCCAATCAATGTCATTGAGATAGATAGATGTTGACATGATATTCGTATATGCTAAATAGAATATTTAATAGAGGTAATAAATTTCATGTGTTCTTAATTTTTTCATGTAGAAATAAATTATCTTTTAAGCGCCAGGGATGACATAATTACCTACTCTGAAGGATCACTGGAAGACAAGTCTTGGAGTAAAATTGTCCGTTTTACAATGAACTGTTTTAATGGAACTTGGAAAGGTACTCGAGCGAGAAGTTCTGTGCAATAAATAACTCCAAGTACTATCTTTGATAGGAAGGCCAAGTCCAGGACGGTTCTTCGCGATTCAAAGCTTTCCATTTGCATTAAATGAAGGAATCGAATACTTCTCCTATGCTTTGCTTCGATTCTAAATATGTCGCGAGACGTGTGCGGTGACATTATCGGCAAAGAATGTTCCAGTGCTGATTTTGCAAAACCTGAGCAGAAAGAATTTATCACGTTGCAATCTTTGAGGTCTTTGCACCGTCTCGTGCCTTTAACGTCTGTGAAGTTGCTACGGATGTGAACAATACGGGTACATATTTTAAGCCAGAGTCTATGAATGTTTCTAAGTTCCGTGGAAAATTTATTTTAGGATACACCTGGCGCACTTAAGTAATAAGTGAATAGAAAAATATTAAGTACTTGAAAATATTAACAAATACTTTCAATTTTAATTGGCCTTGTTGAATATGTGGCTGTTGAGCATACATGATGACACATGGGCCATTCAAGGCCAATCTTCACTCAGAAAACCTTGTATCAACTTGCTACAACTTCCCCAAAGTCACACTCTCCATTGAATCAGACTGATACATATGGTTTCGCCATGTAATTCATGTATACATATGTCTCCACCATGTAATTCATGTGTGCATATGGCTTGACAAGGTTGAATCAATTTATGTCAAATATACACACATTGCAGTCAACGTGTTAATGCACCACTGTACATTACATGACGGAATACACCGCCAGAAACTTAATTTTTAAATCAATGAAAACCTTCTGGGATTATATAAATGTATCTGTAGCTTTGGCTCTATATACAATAAATGCTTAAAGTGCAGAGGAATTGTCTTAAAACCCCATTTAAATATATCTTTCGTTAACCTAATCCACTCCGAAGTAATAATATATATGTCAAAAAATAAAATCAGATTTCCAAAAATTTAGCTTCTCAATTTTGTTATTAAACCAATAAAATCATCAGAAAGAGAAAAACTGGTTCATTCAACGAGTTTTTAGAGGATGCAACAAGTGGTTCTTCTCCCTCAGTTTACCGGCCCATTTCTTTCATTCGTTTTCAGCAAGCACTAAATTAGCAGTTTTTAATGAGTACTTTAAATCTAGGGTACGAAGTAATGTCTGTATTATTACCGTAAAGTAATTAGACTTATTTTAACAAGATTTTAAATAGCATTTTTTTAAATGAATAAAATATTTACAAAATTCACTGCAATAACTCCTATATGGAAAAATCGAAATCTGTCCACATTGATCCAAAATCGAAATCTAGCTGGAAGAAACTGAAAAACGAAGTATTATTTATCTGGCTGGGAATACCTGTACGAACTAGATAATGAGTCACCTTATCGCGAGGGATTAAGTTAATCTCGGCCAAAATATTCTTACACTGAACCCCAGAGACCTTTTCAATCATGCACCTTCCCCCCGTTGTCTTTTTAAACCCTTTCAGTTAATTACGTTTAGGCGTAAAAGGCTTACAGTGATTATTTTTTTTCTTTCCTCTACACATCATGACCTCTTCTAAGAGCGGTAAGTGACCTCTTCAGCACCTTATAATAAATTAAAATTAGTAGTATAAGTTCATGCAGATTCACAAAGCTCTAGATAAAAAGGAACATACGAGGACATTAGAGTGTTGAATGAATGTGGATAATTGCTCTAGGGTGTATCCCATTTCAAATCAGAGCCGTCCGTATCCATCGGAGGAATAATTTTTGTTTGAGTTTGACGCTCAACTACTAGGTTATTTGCCCCTTCTAGTATATCGGATAAAAAAAGGTTTAGGTTCTGTCTTCCAAATTTTTGAGTTATTTAATTAGATTTTGTGTCGTCAACTACTTTGACGCTCAACTACTAGGTTATTTGCCCCTTCTAGTATAACGGATAAAAAAAGGTTTGGGTTCTGTCTTCCAAATTTTTGAGTTATTTAATTAGATTTTGTGTCGTCAACTACTTTGACGCTCAACTACTAGGTTATTTGCCCCTTCTAGTACATCGGTTAAAAAAAGGTTTGGGTTCTGTCTTCCAAACTTTTGAGTTATTTAATTAGATTTTGTGTCGTCATTGAGTTTGGGGATAGGTTTAGTTCTTTTGCTGTGTGTAATGATGGTATGATCTTTATACTATTGTATATCGCTACTATATTACTAATACTACACTATCTGTCTGCTAATGGCCCAGGCAGTCGAAACACACAAAAAAAAAAAAAAAAAAAAAAAAAAAAAAAAACTACACTATTGCATAAAATGATGGGTTATAACAGATTATTATAATTATTGTCATGAAACGAACTATGACAATTTTAATTTAAACTAAGATTAATTATGTTGCTGTCTGAAACTTGGAAAATTATTCTATCTTAAAACTTATAAATTAATACAATTATTGTCTTAAACTAAGACAATTATAATAAAGTAAGACCAATTACAATCTTTCTTTAACTTAGGATGAAATTTAATTTTTTTTTTAAATATTATTTATTAATTAATTTGTATTTATTTATATTTTTTTAGAGCCGGGATAAGAGGAAGCTGACTAAAACTATAATTAATCGATTAATAGTTTCTGGTTTAATAAATTTAGCTATAATTCTACGCGCATATGCCAGATTGTTTTTCCTTAGACTTATATTCGGTCATGAATAAATTTTAAGTTTAACATTCCTTAATATGGTACACGTCGTCAGCACAACGTAAACCCGAACGCAGTTCATCGCTGAAATAAGATGTTCATGAGGGATGAAAACGTTGTCAACCTTTTATAGACACTTTAAAGGGGCTTTACTTAAAAAAACGTGAGGGTAAAATGCCCACCTGTTGCTTCTTCGAGTAGGTGTCCTAGGTCGCCTTAAACCTAAAAACCCAGACGCTTTTGTATATCCCCACTTCAAATTTATCCTTTATTTTATTAATGAAACAAATAATAAGAATGATTATGAATGAAATTAATTACAAGATCAACATATATAGCCTAAAACAATTTTGCTTAGGAGGTTTCAAAAACAGCGGAGAAAATCCAAATTTATGGAAACTCTAAAGATTCTAATACGTTCTTTACATTTGAAGGAGAGAACAAATCAAAAATAAATTATTTTTTAGCAGTATTACATTTTTTGCATACTATATTAAATATCTTGAAAAGGGTATATAATTCGAGGTAAGTGGAAGGAGACCGTTCGAAAGCCTAATACATTTCCCATAGAAACATTTTAGTGATACATTTCGACTGGAGAACCTGATCAGGAGAAAACAATTCTTGGAGTTTTATTCCAAAGAAGGGGAAACAATTAGGAATAAATTAATTAAAATTTCGGCTCCAAAAAAACGACGTCATTGTAGCGTATTTCCATATCTTCTTGTACCTGGTGTCATTTGGAAGGCTTGGAGTAAGTGTACTTATTATTTTGTAAAAACGATAATCACGAACACGCACTAAATATTGAATATAACTTCGAATTAGGCTCTTTATGTACTAAAAACTTTACTCACTCGGCCTCTTTTACTTCTGCTCGGAAGGCTCTATTACAAGCAACCAAAACTTCGTTCTCATATTAAGTATCTAGCTTTACTAGCAAGTTCATTTTACTTCTATAATAAATTCTAAAAACAAACAAGCACTAATGCACTGAGGAAAACAAACATAAAGAACCGTTCAAAGGAAAGAACGCAACTCCTTCGAGGTTTGCACTTATTTAGCCGATTGACATCGCCCTATCGAAAATTTCATTAGAAACGTTTTTGTAGAACATTTAATAAGCTTTCGAGTGGTCACTGTCCACTTAACACGATTTCACAACCGTTTTCAAGATATTTAAGGAAGTATACGAAAATTAAAAAAATGCTTATATCTGTTAATAAAATATGTTTTCTCTAAAACTCCTAATGTAACCAAAACTTAAATATCTTAGATTGTGTTGAATATCAAACATATAGAAATATTTTTAAATGAATCCATCGTTTTTATGTATCTGGACAGAAAATTAGTTAGGGAAACTAGTATTATTCACTTCCCCCCCCCCGAAAAAAAAACAAAAAGTGTACCTACAAGCCTAAAAACGCAACTAAGTAACTATTTTTTTTGCACAAATTTCGGCCAACAAACAGTTTTCCGAAACGGTGGACGGATTCTGCTGGTTAACAAACTTCAAGTTGAAATTACACAAAGTATTATTGTACCAAATTTAATTAAAATCGGTCCATTTTTACGGCAGCTACCGAGCGCGAACATTTATATATATATATATATATATATATATATATATATATATATATATATATATATATATATATATGTGTGTGTGTGAATGTATAAATCTACATTTGAACCAACGTTATTTTAAATATATGGGTTTCGAGACACGAAATTTTCAAGTCGGCACTTCCTGATTGCGTCATGGGGTCTACCTCATAAGAGGGTTTCCACCCTATTGAGGGAGCGAGGAAAAGCGCTAAAAGCTAGAATGACACAGTTCCAGAGGGTCAAAATTTTTATTCTTTTTCTCCCCTAAAGCTCACGAGGCCTCTATCTTTTCAAATTGAATGATAGTTCATACATAGGAGAAAAGCAATATTTCTCTTCGTCTCAGAACTTCTGTGACAGGTGACAGAATTCAATTCCATCGGGACAGACTTGCTACCAGAGAATCCTATTGTACCTTCTTTCTTTCTATCAGGCGTTCGGTGTATGGTAGACCATCAATATAATAATCATATGATTGTTATATTCATATTGAAATATTAAATTGAAGAATTTAATTTTAATTTTATATATATATATATATATATATATATATATATATATATATATATATATATATATATACAGGGTGTCCCAGTATATGTGTCCACCCCCTTTTCCTCCTAGAGTTGTTGGAATTTCGAAATGAAACTTGGTAGGTCTTAGTTATGTTGCATGAGGTTACTTTTGAAGGTTTAGTTGACTTTGTAACATTCTCCAGTTTTTCTCCAGCGCATCTAACTCTTGATTTTCCAATGGCGGCAGGTATTTTTTTATGACAAATTCTGATAGAAAATTTAATTTTAAGACTAATTCATTCCGAGACATCTTTTGATCCGACTCACCGTTTGCGCGTAAAGCGCAAAAAACTGAAAAATATCGCCCTTTTGTAAACAAATTCCTATTTATCACTGAAACCAAGCCTTGTACGTAAAAACACCTCAATGTAAACGTTGTAGCCTATTAATTTTCCTTTCAGATGATACCAAGATCAAAGTTGTAGATTAAATATTTAAAGAGGTATTATGAATGAAAACAATGGCAAATTTATTTTTTTAGTTTTATGATATAATAATTTCATATGGAAAAATAAATTTATTCTGTTCTGTTTTATAATAATTTTTATATACTTTTTTTCATAAAGCAAATATGTACTTTTTTTTATTGTTTATGTCAGCTACTTTTTTTTCTATTCATATCGATTTTCTGAATTGTTACTTTTTAAAACTTTTAAGGTATATTTTTCATTCATAATATCCCGTTAAATATTAAACCTACAACTTTGATCTTGGTATCGCTTGAAAGGAAAATTAATAGGCTACAACGTTTGTATCGAGGTGTTTTTACGTAAATGGCTTGGTTTCAGTGATAAATAGGAATTTGTCTACAAAAGGGCGATATTTTTCAGTTTTTTGCGTTTTACGCGCAAACGGTGCGTCGGATCAAAAGATAGTTGGGAATAAATTAGTCTTAAAATTAAATTCTCTATCAGGATTAGACATAAAAAATACCTGCCGCCATTGGAAAATCAAGAGTTAGATGCGCTGGAGAAAAACTGGAGAATGTTACAGAGTCAACTAAACCTTCAAAAGAAACCTCATGCAACATAACTAAGACCTACCAAGTTTCATTTCGAAATTCCAACAACTCTAGGAGGAAAAGGGGGTGGACACATATACTGGGACACCCTGTATATAGTATAGGGTGATTTATTTTTATTTTGTTTTAACGCATAATAATTTTCTTTAATTTATAATATCTTTATTACAGATTACAGTCCGTCCGAGCAGATGAATGTGGGACAACATTTATATATTACATGCATTTTATCTATTAATTTTACATTATTTTATATTTAACACTAGAAATAAAAGTCTAGAATTCATAATAAAATTTCAAAATGTCGAAAAGGACATTTTAACGGGTCTCCTCCCTTCCTATTGCTTCATTGCTATCTAACTAATTACGGCCAGCTTAAATTAGTAATTTGTGTTCTGTGTAAACCCTCTGCAAATAGACAAATTTTGCTGGTTATCGAATTCGTTTAGTAGTTAGTTATGAGACTGCAAAAAAACTTAAACAGTTTCACAAATATATATATATATATATATATATATATATATATATATATATATATATATATATATTTATATTATCGGGATCATTTTCGGTATCTTGTAGGTAGGGTCGATGAAAATTTAAGAATTGTTTCAAAAATTCTTTGTCAAGTCCTAAAAAGTATAATATCAACAGATAAAAGCAGTTTTTCGGCATTTCGCTTATTTTCTAAAGTATATATTCTAACTTTTCGAATTTTCTACAGATCTAATCATCATAAAGAAACACACTAAGATGACGAAGTTCTTGCAAGTCGGATTTTATATAGTTTTTATAAATGAGTCAATTAAAGTTCTCTGGTTACTTGAAAAATAATTTAGTGTCCATATATACAAATATTTAATCTAATTTACTACGATTTATCCCAAATCTGCTGTATCTAGGGTTCCCGCCCCCCTGAGCCTATGGGGTCGATCTGACACAACCCTGCTCCTATTGTGGGCATCGACAATCAAGATTCGTTCAATGCCACGACAAAACCGATCCGTTCCGTCCATTATTCTCTTTTAAATCGGTGCCAATCGTTTTATTCCAATAGGCGCACTCTTGCGGTCCAATAATAAGCTAGCCTTGTATAAGCCAATCTTATCAGGGGGGGTTCAAAGTTTAGGATTTGGCTTTTGTTACCTTCTATCATAAATTGTTGCCAGTATTAGGTAAATGATTTAGTAAAGTTTTATTCCAATATACTTTTATTAGTTTGCTTCATATATGAATTAGCTAATCGTAGCCATCTTTGCCGTTGGAACAAAAAAAACTTTGAAAGAACAGAGGATTTTTGCAACCTGGTCGACTTGTTGGTTAATATTAATAACCGTAATGAAATCGGCCTGAAAAACTTATAACAACACCAAGCAACAAAAATAGCCCACTTTCTTCTACGTTGGCTACACCAGCAATTGTGGATCACCGAAATTATGCAACGACGGCTTTGGGTAGTACTAGGATGGGTAACCGTGTCCAAATGATCATCCCTGCGGATTAAACATAGCCTGGCGCTAATAGGCTTTAAAATCTATTGAAAAAAAAACCACCTTTTTTTGTTCCCTTTCTTTCACAAACATACATCAATTACGGAGATGGAGATAGTTAGCCGTTGCAGTGATACGAAGACAATGTATGGTTGGGGTTCGGCTAGGAGAAAAAAACGTCAGACCTTCAGGAAGAAATCTGTATTGGACGTGGTCCAATGAATCCAAGAAATCTGTATTGGTAGTGCAGCCGAAACGTCCAATACAGATTTCTCTCTGAAGGTCTGACGTTGTTTTTTTTCTCCTAGCCGAATCCCAACCATACTAGTCTTCGTATACATCAATTACATTCTACAGTACCCACTACTCTTAGGGAGGCACTTACAGGCAAATTTTACTCAAGGACTGCACTAGACTGTACTCAAGGACTGCAGTACCCAGTACTCTTAGGGAGGCACTTACAGGCAAATTTTACTCAAGGACTGCAGTAGACTGTACTCAAGGACTGCAGTACCCAGTACTCTTAGGGAGGCACTTACAGGCAAATTTTACTCAAGGACTGCACTAGACTGTACTCAAGGACTGCAGTACCCAGTACTCTTAGGGAGGCACTTACAGGCAAATTTTTCTCAAGGACTGCACTAGACTGTACTCAAGGACTGCAGTACCCAGTACTCTTAGGGAGGCACTTACAGGCAAATTTTACTCAAGGACTGCACTAGACTGTACTCAAGGACTGCAGTACCCAGTACTCTTAGGGAGGCACTTACAGGCAAATTTTACTCAAGGACTGCAGTAGACTGTACTCAAGGACTGCAGTACCCAGTACTCTTAGGGAGGCACTTACAGGCAAATTTTACTCAAGGACTGCAGTAGACTGTATCGACTGGACAGTTGGAAAAAGTCTGTTTTCATTTTCTACCCAAGCATATACTAGATTTGGTGGTTTAAGCTCGATATTTTGTTTCCATTTAAAGGCGATAATTTAAGAGAATGAAACGAAAAAATATTAAGCCTTTAGAGTACGAAATTTTGTTGGACACACAGACAAACAGGCATTCATTAATGGAATAGAAATATATCAAAAAATGTATGCATTGCATTCAATCTCATGACAAAAATGTATGCATTGCATTCAATCTCATGACAAAAAAGTCCGACTCGCAGGAACTGCATCATCTTAGCGCGGTTCCTTTCTTATCCCTAGTCTAATTTGGTAAGATTAAAATATTTATTTATTGATAAGGCTTCGCAACTTTGGCGAATCGCCTTAAGATTAAAATAGAAGCAGTTATTATTTTGGTTCCACCAGTCTTGAAAGGTCTTGATTTACGATCTTACCTGGAAGGGTCGGTCAACACTTGAAAGGGTCCCGCTAGTTACAAGGTCTTGGAATCTAGGAAATCTATATTTCTAACAATAAATTGTTTTGTTATTTTACTTACATAGTTTTATTATAAAATACATTATCCAACTATAAGCAATGAAAAAATAGGAATAAAAACAGACAAAAAACCATTCGAATAAACGAAATCAATTACTTTAATGGTTTAAGCACTTATTTCTCCGATTGACATCGCCTAATTAAAACTTTCGTCAGAACATTTTTTGTAGAGCATTTAGAAAGCTTTCGAATGGTAACCTTTCGCTTCCCAAGATTTTCAACCGTTTTCGAGATATTAAGAAATTATACGAAGTTCCCAAAACTTTTCATTATTTCTAGCAATAGAAAATTGGTCTCATTTTACCTATCCTGTTTTACACACAAATACATTTTCTTAACATAAGAAATTACAAAAATAAAAATCAATAAAAAACTAAGGGAAAGAGACAAAAATTACAAAAAGAACGACAAACACCCGTTCATAAGAACTAAACAGACGTATTTGAAGTTTTAAGCACTTATTTCTTCGACTGGCATCACCTAATCAAAACTTGTTTCAGAATCTTTTCTGTAGAGAATTTAGAAAGCTTTCAAATAGTTTCTATCCACTTATGAAAATTTCCCAACCGTGTTCGAGATATTAATGAAAATATACGAAGTTCCCAAAACTTTTCATGTCTGTTCATAAAATATTTTATTCTAACCCTTCCTTAACTCCAAACGTAACCAAAAGTTTAAGATATTAGTTTTGATAAAATTTGAACATGCAAAAAATGTTTCAACTGAATCCCATGATTTTATGTACCAAAACCAAAAACGTTATTCAGCAACTATGTTCCCAATTTTCTCGAAAACGGTTAAAGCTATCGCCTTAAAAACGGTTTCATTCGTTTTCCTAGGCCAAGAAGCCTACAAAACGAGTACTTACAAACATATGAACTCAAAAATGTAAGCGTTGCGATTTTATTTGCGCGAATTTCGCCCCAAACGCCATCTTCCAGTGGGCAGGTTTTGCTGGTTAACGAACTTGACCTTTCAAATAACAGACAAATATATATATATATATATATATATATATATATATATATATATATATATATATATATATATACAAATTTGAACCACTGTTATTTTCGGTCTCTAGGGGTTCTGAAACGCGAAATTTTCTAGTCGGAACCCGGATTTTTTCATGAGATCAATTTTATAAGCGGGGTTCCTCCCTATGAAGGGAGGGAGGAACCGCGCTAACAATATAAACAGATCTCAGGTGTTACACGGGAGCTGGCGAAAGAAAGAATGAGGTCTCGTATTGTAATTCTCTGTAATCAGGGTCTGCTTCCAGGTAAAGTCATATACTTTTACTGCCCTTTACCGTTACTCAGAAGGCTCTTTGTGTTTACAAACAAAGGACTCTGTATAGACCACCCGTATTAACCCAAAAGTGATTATATCAAGCTTGATAAACTTCCTCAATTAAATTAAGGAATTTAAGGGTGCTTAAATTAGGTTCTTGATCTAGTCAAAAAATTCAAGGATAATTAGATCATGAATAGAAAATCTCGGCCAAACAGAAGGAAAATAACAATAACAAGGATAGTCAAACTTCGTTTTCAAAGATTGTTAGTTGTAACACAAAAACGGACACTCATGATTCTAATAAATTAACTTTGAAGGGTGATTACACAAATATTCCTGTTGAGGCTTTAAATCTTCAATTTAAAAAACATATTAACCCAAAGGAATTATAGATTGGCCTAAAAACAAAAAACGATATAGAGGTTATATCAACAGAGTTTTTAAATATATGCAAAGACCTGTTGATCAATAAAATAAAAATAAAAAATAGAGTTCTCTGTAAAAGGTTTAATGAGTTCTATTAAATACATATTTTCCAATTTAGTTACAATTTTAACTATTGGAATTATTATCCAAAGATTCATATAATTACTCAACAATAGATTCTAATTTGAAGCACAGCTTTTTTCGATATCTACCTGTTCGAATTGTTTTTCTTATTTTAATTAATCTATTTTATTGTCAAATACATTATCCAACTATAAGCAATGAAAAAATAGGAATAAAAACAGACAAAAAACCGTTCGAATAAACGAAATCAATTACTTTAATGGTTTAAGCACTTATTTCTCCGATTGACATCGCCTAATTAAAACTTTCGTCAGAACATTTTTTGTTGAGCATTTAGTAAGCTTTTGAATGGTAACCTTTCGCTTCCCAAGATTTTCAACCGCTTTCGAGATATTAATGAAAGTATACGAAGTTCCCAAAATTTTCATTATTTCTAGCAACAGAAAAGTGGTCTCATTTTTCCTATCCTGTTTTACAAACAAATACATTTTCCTAACATAATAAATTACAAAAATAAAAAGCAATAAAAAACGAAGGGAAAGAGACAAAAATTACAAAAAGAACGACAAAAACCCGTTCATAAAAACAAAACAGACGTATTTGAAGTTTTAAGCACTTATTTCTCCGATTGACATAACCTAATCAAAAATAGTTTTAGAGTAATTTTTGTAGAGAATTTAGTAAGCTTTCAAATAGTTTCTATCCACTTACCACGATTTCCCAACCGTTTTCGAGATATTAATGAAAGTATACGAAGTTCCCAAAACTTTTCATGTCTGTTCATAAAATATTTTATTCTAACCCTTCCTTAAGTCCAAACGTAACATAACTTTCAACATATTAGTTTTAATGAAAGTAGAACATGCAGATAATGTTTCAACTGAATCCCGTGATTCTAAGTACCCAAACCAAAAACGGTATTCAAAAACTATTTTTCCAATTTTCTCGAAAACGGTTAAAGCTATCGCCTTGAAAATGGTTTCATTCGTTTTCCTAGCCCAAGAAGCCTATAAAAAGAGTACTTAAAAGCTTATGAACTCAAAAACGTAAGAGTTTTTCTGCGCGAATTTCGCCCCAACCGCCATCTTCCAGTGGGCGGATTTTGCTGGTTAACGAACTTGACCTTTCAAATTGGACGACGGATTTTTGTACCAAATTTCATCAAAATCGGACCATCAGGGAAGCCAGAAATGAGCGAACAGACAAATATATATATATATATATTCATGAGTTACGTACAATTGCTTAATGAACAAACAACAACAGCCGAAAAGTGAAATATGCAATCCAACTCTCACGATAAAACATCTACTTACAGACTGCATGAGATGACGACACCTAAACAAACCACATGGCTTAAATGAATTGCTAAAGCAATCACACGGTCAGGCAGGCTGGACGCTGGAAAGCCCGTCGCCTGAACGTGTATATATTCCGGCCGGTCTGTCAGTGAAGATTGTTCAGGCGGCCGGAGGAAAATATGTATGTTCGATCATCCGGCGGGCCTGACGAACTCAAAGGCAACCCTGAACGTGTGCACGGCACGGCTGCCTCTTGCGGCTTCAGGCTGTCAGATCAAACAGTTCAGTCTAGTACTGAGACCGTTAAAGCCATGTTGCACGAAAACACCTGTTAAGAGGAATTTATCACGATTTATCACAATGAGCTGTGTCTATACGTGCAAAATAGTGCCAATCCTTGGGATCTAACTTCAATTCAGTCAGAAAAGTCACATAAGAAACTACGCTCCTTTTTTGAACCAATTTTCACACCATACCAAACGTTTTTTTTTTTTTTTTTTTTTTTTTTTTTTTTTTTTTTTTTTTTTTTTTTTTTTATTGCTTTCTACCCAAAGCAACTACCAAACCAAGAAGTGCTAACGCGTCGTCGTCAGGAGTAAAGGCCATGATGATTGATGCTGAAAGATATTTCAGATTCGCCTGAACTTTTGAAGGCTGGTCATTCCATCCGTAGGCCGGCCTTCAGGCGGAATGTTCAGTTTGAACTGACAGTCCTGCCTGATCGTATGTAGCCTGCTTAATTTGAATGTAGCCCGCACATAGACTAAATACTACATTACCAACTAATTGTCTTACAATTGTGCCCGTTGAACACATGGATATTCCCTTGATGTCAGAACACTATATATATATATGTATATATATTTTCCTGATAACCCAGAAATACCTCATTAATCTACACGTTTCCTAACATTCAAGTAAAAAAATGTGCAAAAAGATTACACCAATATAGTAAGATGCAAATAGCCTTGAAGGGTAAAACCTACGAATAAATAAATATTTAGGATTAATTATCTTCATTTTCATAATTTATTGAAAGCATTTTCCCAATATGATTTTCCCTGGAAGCGATTTTCAATAGATTTAAAATAAACAATCTGAGCCAAATAAAGATATAATTGTGTCCTTGAAGTCCTTGCTTTGATACTGAAAGCAGGAAAGAATGAAAAGAATATAACGGAATGTACAAACTCTTGACCTTTTTAAGGAAAACATAAAAGAAAAATACGTTTTTATCATTTATAAATCCAATAAATTTATCCTATAGCCTTCTAATTTATTGCTTATATGTATATATATATGTGTATATATATATATATATATATATACATATTTATATGTGTGTGTGTATATAAAACAACCAGTTTTTTGTATCTATGAGTTAAAATTAAATTGTACAACAATAAGTACGAAATCTTATTCAACTTTCTAAAAGTTGACGTCCCCCCCCCCTATCTTTTTCCAATCAACAAAATAACGACCTGTACAAAATTTTAGTTAAATGGAACAACTACTAAGCGACCCGCAATGACCTTGAAATATTGACATTTTCGTCAAAAAAACTTTTTTTCAGATATTTTTTTCTTAAGTTATTTTATTCTTTAATCAGATTTGAGCAGGCAAGCACTAGTAATTAAATTAGTCGTATTCTTGTTAATGTTGGATAAAAAGATAAACAATCAAGGCTGTTCCTGCTTCCTGAAAACGCACTCGTTTGCAAGGGAAGAAAGGAGTATCGTTTCGTGTACCAGGAGCCCCGCCGTGTTCTGCCGGGCGTGTTTCGTAGTCATGCTAGGTGGATGCCAAAGGCGATTTATCCATTGAAAATGTACCTGTTCCAAAATCAATTTCAGTTATCTCATAGCGAGAAAAAGTCTTTAAGAAGAACATGTATTTTTCTTGCGCGAGGGTACGTTCGAGCCAGGTTTCTATCATCAGACCTAATTAAAGCACCATATCATGACTTTCTATTCATGCATCAACTGATACATTATCAGGATATTGATCCAGAAATCAGTAAGGCTGCCGCAAAAAAGTTTCCAATCATCTCTAGTACTTAGTTCCCGAAACGGTGGAAGATGACCTTCCTTATATCATTATTTGATGACAACGTTACAAAAGCGGTTAAGGAAAATATAGCTCAAGTTATGCTGGAAGCAGACAATGCTGAAGAAGAGAAAGAAGAAAAAGTCAACTAAACTGGAACTTACTCCAACAAAATGATTGTACTTCCTTCACAAAAATCGATTTTCATATTTTTTAACTCCTGACACAAAACATTTCTTCACAAGATTTTCAATCGGCACCGATTTCCTCGACAAGGCCCCTTCAACATGGAAGGATGATCCAGGTTACAAGATTGGAATTGAAAAACTTGAGAAGATAGTTGTTGTGAATGACGTTGCTGAAAGAGGCGTCAAACTCATCCAGGATTACAATAACGTTCTCACAAAATTTGAAAATGAGAAACAATTTGCAGATCGTTGCCGGGAGCCGCAAAAAATACCCGACTGCTACTAAATCCTCTCTAGAAAAACATAATGTGCAATATTTTTATTTTTTTATTGTTCACATTATGCCTTGTTTCTATAGAAATTTTTGTTTTAAATAGAAATGCGATTGTCTTACACAAGTTGTGTGCATTATGAAAAACCTAATATTTTTTTTTCTTTTTTCATGCTATCCCTGCAATTTTTAGAATTAAATTTTGAGATAATATCTCAAATCATATACATATTATGTATATGATTCCGAATGATTTTAAGCAATTTCATGGGTAGCCTGATGTATCTACATAAATTGTAAAAAGAAACGGATTAAGATAGAACAGTATATCCCTTTTTTAATGTTTTTGTTTTTAAAGGCGCTTAACGTCTTGGTTACCAGCGCCCTGATTAATTAATTAAAATTAATTTAATTTTAAGTAATTTAATTAAACAAAATAAGAAATCTGCTGTTAGAGTGAGTTAAGGAGTAAAGTGTGCCCCCACGCCGGACCCCGAGCCCGCCTAGCAGTTGTCGGATTGCCCAGAAATTTTGCACAGCTAGTTTTTTTGTAGATTGCAAGAGAATTGGGGGGTGGGAGCAGCAACATTTTGACTTTCAAAAAAATTCCCTATAGCTAAGGGCCACCCTAATGTATATATTAGATAAACAATTTAATGGCAGATTAGTTCGAGACGGGTAGAGTAATAAATATATGAAATATCTACATATTCATTTATGACTTTTTTGGCTACATCATATATATATATATATATATATATATATATATATATATATATATATATATATATATATATATATATACATATATATATATATATACACACATATATGCTACATTCCTTCAGAAAATACTCTACTATTATGAAACAGGCTTCATTAATTGGTTCAACCTCTAATAACAAATATAATATTTTATTTCCTCTTCAAAAGGTTTTGTAAATTCCAGAACTAAATCAAGACTTTAACACTCAGACTATTGGTTTGAGTAAAGCAAGAAAACGAAATACTACCAACATGATCGGACCTTGGTTTGAGAGTGACTTTTGAAATGAGTTAAAATTAGAATCCTATAAATGTTGCCTCTACTAAAAATAGACTGGTCGATGACTGGTGTTTTCTAGCGTCGGGATGGAAATCGTTTTTTTTTTTTAAACGGAAATTAGTTTCTTGAAAAAAAATATATATATCAGGCATTTCTCGATATCCCTTAATGCCAACGGTTTACTTATCAAGTAGGATTGATTGCCTCTCAGGAACTGAAGCAATGTTCATCCAACACCTACGGAAATTAAGCAATGTTCCAAGCAACGGCTATTAGTTTTATATAACCGTAATTTTTGCATCTTAAAAAATAAGAATACAAGTGTATTGCATTGTTCAGTAAACGAGAGAATATTTATTTAATAATTTACAGATCCCACTTTGTAAAAATTCACCATTTATTAAAGTTCCTAAATTTAAGTAGTCCCATTACTACTGTTTAAAAATAAATGATAAATGTCATCTGTAAAATTGTCAATGATATCTCATTATA
The DNA here is from genome assembly GCA_946811695.1 of Gonocerus acuteangulatus. Classification (NCBI taxonomy): domain Eukaryota; kingdom Metazoa; phylum Arthropoda; class Insecta; order Hemiptera; family Coreidae; genus Gonocerus; species Gonocerus acuteangulatus. Next base: position 95,013,446 of record OX328124.1, on the reverse strand, counting down.
TATATATATATATATATATATATATATATATATATATATATATATATATATATATATAGTGGGACAGCTGGCAATGCACGTTTCAAGAGGTGTTTTATGCACCTTGAAATGTTGCTATAGTGGATCTCTTGGGTAGATAAGAAAGTAAGTATGTGTTTGCTGGACTTACCTTCGGACACCAGGTACTGCACATAGAGGACAGACGCAAAACATATGGCCCACAAAACGTGTTCTATTCAGGAGCCAACAATCTTTAATGTAAAATTAAGTCAATCATACACGGGATAATAAAAAAGGCAGACACTTTTAAGGGGGATAATATGGAAAAAAAAACCAAAATTGTTATTTTTAATATTAAATTAAGTGCTTTTAGTCATGCTGCGATTTAAACACCGTCTTCTATGAACATAATTGAAAATAATTACAAAAGGGCAGAGACTTTTTTTGCGGTTTAATTATCAGCAAACATGAAAATAAAGATTGACAATGAGAGCGCAGAGGACAACCACAACTGTCCCGATGATCGGTGCTCTGATACTTAAATCCGCATTTATTTATTTTATTCATTTATGTTCATAGAAGACGGTATGCAAATTGCAGCGAATACAAATGGGATAATTAACATTCAAAGTTGATTATTTAGGTGAAATGTTGTTGTTGTTTTTTCCTAACAGAGACTAGAGTAGGTCACTAGGCTACTTACACTGAAAATATCGGCGAGGGATTCCAAAAATAGAGGAATTAGATAATGTTTTCATGAGATCATTAAAGTAATAAGAGCAACGAAAATGTAATTGTTTGCACAGGATATGGATAAATAAGAAAAACCTAATGATATCTTGACTTTATAAACGATAACGAATATACTTAATACAAGCTTAGACAATTATTTAAAAAAATAATAATGGATTATAAGAAACACTTAAAAATCTGCAAAGGAACTCTCGAGAATAAAAAATAAGTAAAAATCAATGCCCTCGTCGGGCGCCCGGGAGTTAGAAATCGATATGGTGGCCCAGACCTAGGCACCAGACTTTCTGTGAGAGAGGCAGGTCACGTACTCTCCTCCTTACTAACCATTCATCACTTATTGCATTTACATCTCCAGCCAATACTTAAACAGCAGCAATCTAATAATAAAAACTCAGTATTCTTAGTATTAAATCAAATATAACAGCAGTTATTTCAATTAATGTTAATAACAGATTTGATGATATGATGTAGAAAAATGGCTTTAACCAAATATATTTTTAGCGCGGTTCCTCCCTCCCCCATAGGGAGGAACCCCGCTTATAGGGTTGATACAATGAAACAATCCGGAAGTGCCGACTAGAAAATTTCGCGTTTCAGAACCCCTAGAGACCGAAAATAACGGTGGTTCAAATTTGTATATATATATATATATATATATATATATATATATATATATATATATATATATATATTTGTCTGTTCGCTCTCTAGCTCGAAGACGAATGGTCCGATTTTGATGAAATTTGGTACAAAAATCAGTCGTCCAATTTGAAAGGTGAAGTTCGTTAACCAGCAAAATCCGCCTACTGGAAGATGGCATTTGGGGCGAAATTCGCGCAAAAAAAATCGTAACGCTTACGTTTTTGAGTTCATAAGCTTGTAAGTACTCGTTTTATATGATTCCTGGGCTAGGAAAACGAATGAAACCATTTTGAAGGCGATCGCTTTAACCGTTTTCGAGAAAATTGGAAAAATAGTTTTTGAATACCGTTTTTGGTTTGGTTACTTAGAATTACGGGATTCAGTTGAAACTTTATCTGCATGTTCTACTTTCATTAAAACTAATATTTTGAAAGTTTTGTTACGTTTGGAGTTAAGGAAGGGTTAGAATAAAATATTTTATGAACAGACATGAAAAGTTTTGGGAAGTTCGTATACTTTCATTAATATCTCGAACACGGTTGGGAAATCGTGGTAAGTGGATAGAAACTATTTGAAAGCTTACTAAATTCTCTACAAAAAAAGATTCTAAAACTATTTTTGATTAGGTTATGTCAATCGGAGAAATAAGTGCTTAAAACTTCAAATACGTCTGTTTTGTTCTTATGAACGGGTTTTTGTCGTTCTTGTTGTAATTTTTGTCTCTTTCCCTTCGTTTTTTATTGCTTTTTATTTTTGTAATTTCTTATGTTGCGAAAATTTTGTGTGTAAAACAGGATATGAAAAATGAGGTCAATTTTCTGTTGCTAGAAATAATATAAATTTTGGGAACATTCATTAATATCTCGAAAACTGTTGAGAATTTTGGTAAACGGAAGAATACCATTAGAAAGCTTATTAAATGCTCTACATAAAAGGTTCTAATGAAAGTTTTGATTAGGCGATGACAATCGGAGAAATAAGAGCTTAAAGCTTTAAAGTAATTGATTTCGCTTATTCGAACTATTCTTTTTGTCTGTTTTTTATTCCTTGTTATTTTTTAATTGCTTATAGTTGGATAATGTATTCGAAAATAAAACATGTTAAGTCTAATAACAAAAACAATTTATTGTTAGAATATATAGAGTTCCAAGATTCCAAGACCTTGTAACTAGCGGGACGGTTTCTAGTGTTGCCGACCCTTCCAGGTAAGATTGTAAATCCTACCTTTCAAGACTGGTGGAACCAAAATAATAACTGTCGGGGTTCGGCCACTGCTACTTAATAAAACTACATTTTATCGTAAAAATGGTTTTATTGTGCCGACGTTTCGGCTTGAGCTTCAAGCCTTCATCAGGGCTGTAAATACAAGTAGGACATATTTAACACAAATATATGCACATATCTATGTAAATATAGCTAACATATATATATATATATATATATATATATATATATATATATATACACACATATATAATATATATATGCGTATACACATACACATATACACGCACACATATGTACATATATATGCCCACATACATACACATATGGGGTATGTATTATTAAGTAGCAGTGAACGAACCCGGACAATCCCTACCTTGCATCACCAACGGTCAACGATCTCCTCTCAACAAAATAATAACTGCTTCTATTTTAATCTTTCGAAATTAGACTAGGGATAAGAACGGAACCGCGCTAAGATGAGGCAGCTCCTGCGAGTCGGACTTTTTTTTTTTTAGAATGCTGTCAAGAATTAATATTATATTCATTAATAATTACACAGAAAATTGTTGGGATGAGATCATTGACCGTTCGGATTGCGAAAGTAGATATAGTCAGTGTTCGGTCTAGGTATCTAAATGTTTAAAAAAAAAAAAAAAAATGAGTTTTACTGACGTTTTGGCTTAAAATTCAAGGTTTCATCTGGGCGATGAGAAGAGGGACAACTATACCCCACGGATGTGCAATCATTTTATACAAAACTTTTTATCCAGATTAGTAAATTGTCTTCTTAATAAAAATATTTCTAAAAAAAAAAAATGATTATTGTTTCATAATAATAGCGCTTTCGACATAAGCACGTCATTCTGAAGCCACTGTTAAGGTAGTGCTGAGTGTAGTTTGTAATAAAAGAGTATATAGACATAGGTAAAGTAAGTTGTTTACGTCAGTAAGGGACTATAGGGGGGGGGTATAGGTACTATTTGTCACCCTGAATGTATACAAGTTTCTCAGAGTCAAAGTAATCCGTGGTATGTTTGTAAAGCGTGTTTTGCAAGAAGAAGAAAACTTTATTGAATCAAATAATAAAGTGGACTGCCCAAGTTTATTGGGTTGCTGGAGACTCAGCATGCTTATCATTCCCCGCGGAATTTATTTGTATCATGATCATGTAATTTTTTTTATATTTTTTTTAGCACTTATAATGCCTTCTTGGGCATTATAAGTGCTAAAAAAATAGTTATTCTAAAAAGAAAAAAACAAACACCGTAATTGTCTTGGAGATGTTCAAGGCATCTTGAATAGATCACTTTCTTTTATTTATCATTTGGCTCCGCTTGCTCGGAGATCGTTCTTTTCAAATCGGACCGATAAGTCGAGAACGTATGCCAATTTACTGTTATGTGGAAGCGCGACTATATCTGCGTGCCTAGAAGATCCACTAGGCAGAAAGGCAGTGCTATCTATGCTGCGGCTGATGGTCCACATTGCAGGTATCCATTAATATATTATTTAAGGGCTGAGTGGTCCTCGGTACGGTCTGGGACACCGAATCCAACCAACGAACGACTACACATGAAAATCTGTGAACATCTGTGGGCGCCCGAATTTAGAACTCAGGTCCTCCAGCGTCTACTGAGCTAACCTCATAACCATTTATGATAATAAAGGTATTTAATTCGTGCTCTTTTTTTCGTTTAGATATCACAAACATATGAGACTCTCATCTTATCATGTATAATATTAAAGGTTAGAAGAAATTATGTGAACATAGTTGATGTTTTATTAATAAAGCAAAAGGAAAACACTCTGTTGTATTTTTAATAGAAAAAAAAGAAAAACAAATACTTCTTCACTGCATAGACGTTTAATTTTCATTTCGCTACAAACAATAAAAGGCAGATAGTCTTCTCTCGTCACATGTGGTTGTAAAAAGAAGTTAATGTTGCATAAAAGAGAATTCTAAATCGAATCAGTTAATACACTAGAAGCTGAAGATAGTCTGAAGTGTGATGCTGAAAATACTTAAACACGATTAGGGGAAAGAACCAGGAATGACGTGTACCACAGAACAAGAAGAGGCTAATAGCATAGCTTCAGTGATTTCAGTGTGCCCCTGCAGGATATGCCAGACTGCCAAGAGCAGGGAAGAACTCATATCTCCGTGTCACTGCAAAGGTAGGAAACCAAAATTCAGATTTGCAAGGATTTAGAACCTGATTGAATGTTTTTATACCTGTATTGCTCTATCTAAGCTATAACCAATTGAACTAACCACATCTTCTATAATCATAATATAAATTATACCAACAAATGCTCTTTACAATAAAATATTTCTTAAAACGGCTATTATAACAAATGTTTAATTAAGTTCTTTTTTATATTTTACAGTAACCCTGCAATGTGGGCATTTATTGCCTCCATGTTCCATTTTTTAAATATTACCTGTATTTTATTTTATGTAAGTTAAAAATATCGTAGGAGGCCCGGTGGCCTTGAGTGCTAAGGTGGATGCACTCCGTGCCTCAGGTCTTTTGGTCGATTTCTCTAGGGGTGATAGCTTTTCTTTTAAAAAAAATATGTTGACCTATAGATAACCCGATCTAAAATTCTTAGTTAATTATAATGGACGTTAAAATTAAATATATAACAAAAATAAAAGGCATCACCCCTATCCTGGCTATAAGAGGGTGGTAACCTATAGCTAACCCGTCGTAAAATTTGTTGTCAATTGTAAATGGACCTTGAAATTTAAATAATAATAAATGGAAAGTTTAATAATATCAAAAATTAAAAATATACAAAGAGTGAGGTTAGGGACTAAAACATAATTTATTTATTTATTTATAAGTGGTTCGCATCTACTGCGATTTCACTCCTTAAAGGTAGTAGGTACCTGTATGGACTATTGAACCAGCATTAAGATGGGTATTTATTATTATTAGTATTAAAACATAATACTAAAACTATAAAATAATACTAAAAACTAATACATTTAATAGATAAATAAATAACAGAATAATGCAGATGTAAGAATATCCAAACAAAATGTTGAGGTTAAAATAAAAAGTATAAAGTGACAAAATATTGCAGCTCATATTTTAGTATTCCTAAATATTGCAGCTCATATTTTAGTATTCCTAAATATTGCAGCTCATATTTTAGTATTCCTAAATATTGCAGCTCATATTTTAGTATTACTAAATATTGCAGCTCATATTTTAGTATTCCTAAGTATTGCAGCTCATATTTTAGTATTCCTCGTAGTGTATTGTACCAATATATGTATCAAAATTATCAAAGTATTCTACCTCGTCGAAACCGACCAGTTTCTCCTTTTATTATAACAGATGTCATAAACTAGATCCTTTTCTTGTCACGTATTAAGCAGTCAAATATGAGATGGTTGTAAACCCGTTCAGCACGAGAGTCACGTTTGCATTTTCTTCAATGATTTTAAATCAGTGTGAATAAATTTTTGTTGGTTCGTGACAGTTTGGTATTTGTGTCAGTGTATAATTTATTTGTTCGCCCAGTTGCGGGATCTACAACCAAATAAAATCATTTATTCGTGGTACTTTCTGTGCGTTCTTTATAGTACGTATGTAATCGTATAGGTGTCGTCCTTTTGTTGCCAGTCAACAACGTTGGTTACTTCGTCTATTTGTTTCTTGTCATAGTATGTGTTTTGCAGTATTCTTATGAGATTTATTGTAGAAAAGAGGAAGGCTCTCATCATTGGCTAGAGTTAATGGGTCATTTTTTTATATAAATACTAGCTGTTACCCGGCTTGCCATGCTACACCTACTTTCTGCATATAGAAGAGCCCCAAAAAAATTAGAAACCAAAAGAGTATTATTAAAATCTAATAACACAAACCTGTAACTGTTTCGAACCCGTGACCTCCCAACTTTGAGTCCTAGCCGACTTTGACCTAACCTATAACACCCCCGTATCAAGACATACATTTATGCCAAGTTTGGTGAAAATCGGTCTAACGGAGTGGATTTTTATAAAAAAAAAAAAAAAAAAAAAAAAAAAAAAAAAAAAAAAAAAAAAAAAAAAAAAAAAAAAAAAAAAAAAAAACATACAGACTGCAGCTGGTAGACGTTTTTGACTTGGCCTATGACAATCCCCTGATCAAGACCAACCTGTGTGCCCAGTTTGATCAAAACATATAGAACGGTTTTGATTTAATAGGGAACAAACATACAGACAGATAGCTGGTAGAGGTTTTTGACCTAGCTTACGGCACTCTCCAGATTAGGATCTACCTGTGTACCGAGTTTAGTCAAAATCGGACGAATGGCGTGGATTTGTATGAGGTACAAACTTACTGACAGACAGCCGGTAGACGTTTTTGACTTAGCCTACGACACTCCCCAGATTAAGATCTACATGTGTACCGAGTTTAGTCGATATCGGACGAACGGTGTGGATTTGTATAAGGGACAAACATAATCGAACGAGCGGTGTGGATTTGTATAAGGGACAAACATACAGACAGACAGTTATAAGACGTTTTTGACTTAGCCTACGACACTCCTCAGATTAAGATCTACATGTGTACTGAGTTTAGTCGAAATCGGACGAACGGTGTGTATTTGTATAAGGGACGAACATACAGACAGACAGTTATAAGAAGTTTTCGACTTAGTCTACGACACTCCCCAGATTATGGTCTACATGTGTACCGAGTTTAGTCAAAATCGGACGAACGGTGTGGAGACGGTATCGAGTTTATTCAAAATCGGACGAACGGTGCGGATTTGTATAAGGCACAAACATACAGACAGACAGCTGGTAGATTTTTTTGACTTAGCCTAGGAGATTTCCCGAATCAAGACCTACCGGTCTGCCAAGTTTGGTCCAAATCGGTCAAACGGTGTGGATTTGTATAAGGAACAAACAAACAGAAAAACAGACATATACGTGATTTATATATACATATATATATATATATATATATATATATATATATATATGTATATATATATATATGTATATATATATATAGATAAAATGTTATAAAATATCAATTTTATATAAATAAAGCATATTTTTGGACCGTATATCTACAGGAGAACATCCTTTTCTGGCCACGATAGGCTATTTTTTTTTTTTTTTTTTTTTTTTTTTTTTTTTTTTTTTTTTTTTTTTTTTTCCAAATGAAAAAGCCACCACACCTAATTGAAATTGAATTCAGAAAACAATTCAGTTAATTGGATAGTCATTTTAATAGCTATGGCCCTTCATTATTTTATATTCAAGGGTTATTAATCAATAAAAGGTTATAGAAGTATGCAATGAAAGGTCACTGGTAAAAGACAGTATCTATTGAAAATAGATAGACCCATGGAAATATTTATTTGTAAATTTTAAGGACAGTTAGAAATGACGAGAATTACAATAAACCGAAAAAAAGTCATTATCATATTCAGTCCCTCTCATCAGTAAAATACTATTTATTTCACCCATAAGGATTAATAATAGGAAAGCATAGTTCGGAACTGGAAGATAATATTTAACTTTTCGCAGCCAAGATTGCAAGTTGTCAGTGATTCACGCATAAGATTAATTGTCACAGGCCCAAAGACGATTTTTCTATTATCGTGTATTCGTTTAGCTAGTAATTTTTTAAGGTCAGACGAAATTCAAAAATATTGAAGTGGATTATAAGCATATTTGTGTCGTCTTTAAAGTGCGGACCGCAGAATATATATTTTATTTTTTATATATATACATTATATATAAATAATTTTTTTTTTTATTATTAATTTTACCATATATTTTTTTTATTTACCATAATTAGGAGTCTTTTCATTTTTCTTTTACACTTTGTTTACAATCAATTTTATCATTATTTCCGTAGTTTTATTAATTTGTTTTTTAATTTTCCTTTTTTCGAGATATTTTTATAAGTATTGCAGATTGTTGATTAGTAAGTTGTGTTCTGAGCAACCCAATATAATTGGGCAACTAAACTTTGTTTCATTTTGTTAAATAAAGTTTTTTTCTCTTTCTCTAGAGCAGTTTTAAAGTAAATCACATTTCTTTTCAGCTCAATATTTCATTTCGTTATCTTAATAATTCATTAACCTAATACTTTAAAAAAACTCAAGAAACTTCTGTCAAAAGAAGATAAGTTAATCAATAAACAAGGATATAATTGATTAGGAGTAATATGCAGTTTTAGCATTATAGTTTAATTACATTTTTTTAAATCTCGAAAACAGCTTACAAGTCGGGTAATGTGAAAATGGTAATTCCAAAACAGGCTTATTCCCGCAGTTTCAGAAGGGAATTTCAATGTGAACATACCACTCGAAATCTTCCTTTTTCTTGACCCTAATTTCGAAAGGGTAGGTTTGTTTTAATGATCTTGTTTCGAATTATTTAATTGTTTTAGACGTTTTAATTCTATTATCCAGTATTTTGCAGATAATTCATAGAGCTGCATTAAGGAAGCCATTACGAAGTACTAAAAAAAATACTAGTTTCGAATTCTTCCTAAATTGTCTGTGAAGAGAAATTTTTAGGAAATTCCAATTATTATCATTATTATTCTAATTTTTAAACCGATTGCATAAACGTCAAAATACTTTTTTTATAGGATCTCTAGGTAAAGTGCATCTGAGCTGCTTGGAAAGATGGCTGAATATGTCTGGAAGGCAGTACTGTGAAATATGCAGATACCAATTCCAGGCAGTCAAAAAACGGCGCTACGGGCTCTGCCAATCAATCAGGTATTTTTAAATAAAAAAAGGACTAAATTTTTTTCCATGAGATTTTACGACAATTTATGAATGGGTTCTGATGAGTAGTAAGGGTTCCATAAATAAAGAATAATAAGAATCACGAAACTGATGGAAAACAGTTTATTCTCTGTGCACGCTTTAATGAAATAGATTTCATGAAACCTGTTTTTTCAGTGTGCACCGGGCCTTCAGTGCGCACGACCTTGAGAATAAAATTCAAAAAAAGAATATAAATCTGAAAAAATTATTTGTATTAAAGTATAAAATATGATTTTCATACATTAACGAAGTTATCACGGTTTATTTTATAAGTATAATGAGGAACATTTTCGTTATCGTTAGTAGCATCGAGGAAAATTCGTCACTGAAATAAAGATTTCAAAATAGTAGGCGTTTTAAATTTTTGATTCTACGTATGTCATTTTAGATATTACAGAGTTACCGGGGTCTCCCGTGCTAGCGCGCTAGATTCATAAGCGGGAGATGGTGGGTTCGATCCCCATCGGCGGCAGGAGTTTTCTCATCTCACGGCTCGCTGAGAAAATTCCTCGCTGCACCCTGGATGTCGGCGCTAATGGCCAACATTTGTCGATGCGCCGTAAAAAAAAAAAACAGTAGGGGGTACAGTGTGTGTCACATTAGTACCGTGTGGTGAAATTGGTAAAAACCTATACTACTAGGATATTTTCATGTTTTCGTTTTTGTATTGAATTATACATATAGGTATATATTGAATTATACATATAGGTATATATTGAATTATACATATAGGTATATATTGAATTATACATATAGGTATATATTGAATTATACATATAGGTATGTATTGAATTATATATATAGGTATATATTGAATTATACATATAGGTATATATTGAATTATACATATAGGTATATATTGAATTATACATATAGGTATATATTGAATTATACATATAGGTATGTATTGAATTATACATATAGGTATATATTGAATTATACATATAGGTATACTAGCTGAATACCCGTGCTTCACCACGGCCGATAAGTATTTTTTATATTGAGTTAAATAAGATATGATCAAAATTAACGCTACTACCTAATTGTGTACAGCTTATTATTGCACGGACTTTAAAGTTACCCAGGAAACACCATGTGGAGGTAACCGTGCTTGTTTCCGTTGGAGAGTAGAAAAAAAAATGCAACAACCGCTTAAAAAGTTAGGTAAACAGAGATAAATACACGTTGAAAAGCATAAAACTAACAAATTTGAAGTTTTATGCACTTATCTCTTCTATTGACATCCCCCCACCGAACATTACAACAGAATCTTTTTAGTAGAGAATTTAGTACACCTTTTGAATAGCCGCCTTCCACTTACTACGAGTTCCCAACCGTTTTCGAGATATTTTAGAAAATATACTGAGATCCGAAAACTTTGTATCACCATTCAGACAATTTTTTTCCCATATACTTCTGATACCCAAACAGAAAATTAGTTTTGAAAAGTATTTCTATCAATTTTTCTGGCAAATGGCTGCAGAACTCGCTTAAAAAATGGTTTCATTCGTTTTCCTACATTAAGGAATCTTTCGCACAAATTTCGCTCGAAAAACCATGTTCCAGTAAACGGATTCAACTGGTTAATGAACTTGACCTTTTAAATGAGAAGAAAGATTTTTGAGCTGATGAAGAACTTCATAATAATTCAAACCCCCCTAAAAGTACTTAAACATTTGAAAATAAAAAAAACCTTTCTTAGCGAGTGTTTACACTCTTAACGTATTGTACGTGCAAAATTTCAAATTTTTGAGTCAAATGGTTCGGGATATTATTACCTCGGATGGGCCATCACCAGGGCGTAAACTCTATGAGGGACAAAATCACATTTTATTTCTAGTAATTCAAGGACTCCCATCATAGCGGAAATTAACCTCAATTAAAAATAATACTATGAAATAGATAATGTAAGGTAACAGCTGTTCTTTATCGTCCTAGCAACGCAGGCTGTCTAGGCTTGCCTTCTCTAACCAACTCAAACTTTAAACCCCCCTAAAAATGCTTAAAAATACGAATATCAAAAAATCCTTTCTTAGCGAGTGCCTACGTTATATAGGGAGTGTCCATGCAAAATTTCAAAATTTTCTGTCGAGCGGTTTGGGCTGGGCGTTGATAGATGAGTGAGTGAGTGAGTGAGTGAGTGAGTGAGTGAGTGAGTGAGTGAGTGAGTGAGTGAGTGAGTGGTATTTGACAAATATATAGTAGATATTGAATTATACATATAGGTATACATTGAATTATACATATAGGTATATATTGAATTATACATATAGGTATATATTGAATTATACATATAGGTATATATTGAATTATACATATAGGTATGTATTGAATTATACATATAGGTATATATTTGTCTGTTCGCACTCCTTGGGCAAAGTTGGACACGTTCAGTTAAATGAAAATATCCTAGTAGTATAGGTTTATACGAATTTGATCACACTGTACTTATATGTTTTATGGTATAAGTGGTATGTTTGAAGATGGCATATAATACCGTAAGACTTCGAGCAGACTAAAAAAACCGTGAAAATATTATATTTTTTAAAATTTCTGATTCTCTTTTCATCTTCTCAAAAATACAATCTTATGGGATATATACATTAAAAAAATATTTAAAATAGAAAACAATTTTCTAAGAACAGAATTAGTTTGGTTTGTTGAGAACGCCTATTCCACCATATCCTTCTCCCCCTTTTGCTACTAATCGTATATTCACTTAATGTTTTTTTTTATTCCAAAGTGTAGCCGATACACATTGCAAACAATAATAATGTTTCAAAAAGAACGTAAATTCAAATACCCAATATAATTGTAAAGAAATGAAGTGAAGCAGAGTATTAAAACATCCAGGGAACATGATGAGATGAGGGAAATCCCTTTCATGTAACGAGAAAACTTATTTGGACTCTTCCTTCTAAGGAAAATTAATTATTTAAGCTAGGCTCTCTCTTATTTCTCAATGTGAGCCATGTAGCTCATGTTATTAGGATGGATTATATACAAACATGGACTTCATAATGTTACGCTGGATTACATAATAATACAATGTAATCCAGCGTAACTTACTTCTACATGATTATATGTAGAAGTAAGTTATAACGAAGCGATTTACATAGAAGTATTTTATGTTTCATTAGTATAATTATATTATATAAAAGTATATATATATATATATATATATATATGGTTCTGGGGGATGATCCAATATATTTTAACATTCTTCTCGATTGTTTTGAACGGCTTACGGTCCATAAAGAAACAAATTCATGTTGTGAGATTGAAAAAAACAATACTTTTCATAGGAGATCTTCTGATTAGGTGCGATGAATGTACGAAACAGGTCGTTAAAAAAATTATTTTTAAATTGAATGTTTTTTTATCAAGCTTAACCCTTAAATATATATTGCACTAGTATTTCTAAAGTGACACATCTAAAAAAAAAATTCAACTGAAAATGTGTCACTCTTGCTTATTTAGGGGACATAGCATTAAGAGAAGAAGAGTGACACAAGTGCCTTCTGGTGTAGAAGCTCTGAAGCTACGTACATACAGTTTTGATGGTTGATAAAGGGATATTTACCATGTCTTTCATAATCATTACTGAAAAACACCGATCATTGAGTTGCGTCACTTTAGAAATTCTAGTGCGATATAATCTTAGAAATGTAGTAATTTTTTTTTAAGGAAAATGATAGTCATTCTATATATTATTCCACTAAATTCGTCTCTAAATCAGAGCAGATGGACCACCATCAGAAGGCCTAAATGTTTTGTGGAGCGGAATTTAAATCTGAAGCAATTTGCTGCTAAGAAGAAGAAAATGAACCCCAGTAACTTATAAATCATTTTTGTTAATTTTTGATAAATAGAAAGATAAGTACCCTGTAATCAGGCTAAATTTGACCAGGATCTGCGCGTACCGCCAACTGAAACAAAAAAGAGAATTGCACAATATAAATACGAGTTAAAAATAATGCATAACAATAATAGTACAACAGGTTTTTATTTGTTGTAAATTTATTATTTAAACACAAGATATTGGATACTCAATGTAATTTTTGATTGTAGATGACGTATGTTCACTGTGTCTACAAAAAATATATATTAAGAGAAGAAATATTTTTAATATAAAAAATAATGTACTTGACTAGACGAAACACAAAATTAATAGCATAAATAGTGTAGGTACTTTATTTTTTAAGTTTATTTTATTATGAAATTTTTATATTATTTATAAATAATATAATAATCGCAATGGAAAACATTCGGAAAAATTTTTGTTTAAAAATCAAGTGTTAATAATTAAACAGGATCCATAGATAAATTAATTATAATAACATAGAACTATTTACAAAACATAAAACCGTGCTAAAAACACCCAAAATAATCTAATAAATCACTAGTAGTCTCATAAATCAGCAGTCTTTACCCTCTCTTGAATTAATTTAAGTTGTTGTAGGGTAAAATGAAAAAATCACTCGTCTATAAATTACACGCAATGTTATTAAAACTTCATTACTGAAGACTATAATTTTAATTGCAAAATGTCCTAATTTAATTGAAGGCTGGAGAAGAGAGAAGAAAGGATTATCCCGTGAGATGGAACGGTTTAATCTCGGGAAAGTGTGGGTGGTTATTGGCTTAGATAGAACAAGCCAGGAGCGGCGCTAATCGCCTAGATGTCGAAGCGGGGTAACAAAAAGAAAAAAAAAAGGCAGAGAATTTCAATCCTTTTCTGTGTTTTACGGGAGGAAACTAGCTTTTGAAGTCGTTCCAGCGAATCAATCCGGAAGAATGTCGAATCAACAATCTAGGGTCCAATTTTGTAGTAATTTGTTATAGAAATACTTTGCCTAAAATAAAAATTGGCCATCCAACATAATTCACCCACCGGAACACGTTTTTTGCGGGAAAACACTTGATGTTCAGGATAATATGCTTCTCTTTTTATAGGCATATTTTCAAGAAAAATCGGCCTATGTAGAATTGCTAACTCTTAAAAATTAAGAATGCAATCAATGTGAAAGGTGATACCTCAAAAACGGTTAAAAAAACTTGGGAAGTGTTAGTTTTGTTCTTTTGAACGGGTTTTTGTATCTGTTTAACTCACTTTTAATTGGTTGTTTTTTGTATTAAATTGCTTTCAACAGTAAAATGAGTATTTGAGTAAAATAAAGTAACAAAATAAGAAACCTATTGGTAATAGTGCTATCCTAAAGCGAACGTTGAGAAGGCTGGAGGAGTCTATTCCGCTGAGGATACTTTCAGTTTCTGGTTGTGGCGCCTTAAATTTTCCTTCTCTTTGTTATGTCTGATGTTATTTGATATTTTTCATGAAGGACCAAACCCTACCAATAACTATTCCTTTACTAATGGAACTAGGGATATGAATGGAAACGCGCTAAGATGACGCAGCTCCTGCGAGTCGGAATTTTTATCCATAGCCACGACGAAGGCTTGAAATTCCAAGCCTTGAAAATAAAAATCTTCATTTTAAACAAAATTTATGTATTTTTAACTATTATGACCGAAACCCGAAAATTGCCATCTTGCCAATCTCAATGCTCAATTATCTCCTCTGTATTAAATATTGTAGATTCCGGGTAAAATTTACAATACTATTAGAAGTTTTTTATATATTACTACTAAGGCATGAGTCTAAGATGGCGTGGTTGTACTAGGACCCCTAGGGGTGGTGGCTTTTCATTGGAAAAAGTAAAGTCATCAACCCTATCTTGGCAGAAAAGGATGGTAACCTATAAAATACCCTTCCTAAAATTTTGTACCTACTATAAATATACGTTAAGAACAGCCCAGATAGTTTGGGACATGCACTCTCCGTCTATGGGACTACCTACTCAAACTACTTCCTTAATTATTTTTTTGTATTTATTATTTTTAATTTTTACAGGATATGGATTCGACACCCACGCCATGGAATGCTCCTCAGGTCTGACCTCATAGTAGCAGCCATCCTGACGGCAGTCACCATAGGTCTGGTAGCGGTGTGTCTACTTGGAATGCAGTATTTCGTCGCGGAAGGTTTAAAATTAGGTGTACCGGCTCTCTATTCACAGGTAAAGAAGAACGTATTTTGTTGTTACGTGTTGATGTATGTTACGACGGGAGAGAGAGAGAGAGAGAGAGCGAGAGAGAGAGAGAGAGAGAGAGATAAAGAAAGAGAGAGGGTGAGATAAATAAAGAAATAATGAAAGAGAGAGACAGAGAGAGAGGGAGAGAGAGAGAGAGAGAGAGAGAGAGAGAGAGAGAAAGAGATAGAGAGAGAGAGAGAGAGAGAGAGAGAGAGAGAGAGAGACGTGTACTACCCACGTAGAGAAATACGTGTACTACCCACTTATGCATATTTCTGCAATATTATAGTATTCCTAGTAAAATGTAAATCGTGTTTTGTAAATACTTTTTTGACAATTATAAGATCTGCGAAGGTAATATTTTAATAGTATTGTTCGATAATACTTCTAAAAAGAATATTTACAAACAATCTAAAAATGCATTAATTTTCCCTAACAGTCTTACGAGAAACGGCGAGATTAAACATTGAATAACACGTTAAGCTTACACTTATAACTAGAATGTCAAGAAATAGAACAAAGCCTAATTTAAATTTTTTTCTTAATCTCCGTAAATCCAAAATCGGGCGAGATGAGTCCATTGATGTTGGATAATTACATTCAGTTGGTATTATACGACGCAGATGCCCGGTCATTAATGGTTTAGAAGTTGATACGCCTTTAACAAATAAAGGAATAAATAAATAGTAGATACAGACTGACCAGTAATATGCCCAAGACTGATTGGACGTTTTGGAATACCAATCTTGATTCCCTAATAAATTCGCCGAAATGCCCCAGTAGTTCCCTAGTCCTCATACATGTGTCTTAATAATGACGTATATTCAATAGCATCTAACGGGTCTTTACAGTGTACAATAGTAATAACAGAATAATTAGGCTTCAGCAAGCCCCTTGGTATAATTACTCAACAATTTACTGTGGTATCACTATTATTGATATATTATTAAACCCCATGTAATGTTAGCTGACGAGTAGACCTTATATATATATATATATATATATATATATATATACGTTATATAAACCTAACGGTGTACATTTCTTATTTGAACCTCCGAATCGGGCGAACATTATAAACGGGTTTCATCTCAATGTAGGGAGCGAAAAAGCACGCTAAAAAAAGTAATATTATTTCCGAGCGAGATATGCAGAAAACAAATCTCTATTACGAACGTGAAATTAAACGAACTTCACCTTTTGTTTTATATAAATCAATATAGAGCCTTATTCTGGGTAACTATTTTCCACTCTCCTTAGGGTAGTGCCAGATAAATGAATATTTAAGGCATTCTATAAGTTATTTATGGCATAATGTAGGTTCTTGGAGTATTGAGTCATTAGAGGAAATTGTTCCATACCTTTTTCAAACAAAATATATTTGTAATCGAAACATATTAAATGTAATTCAAATATCCATTATGCAATTTTTTATGTATAATTTTTATCAAATCTACTATATATTTGTCAAATACTACTCACTCACTCACTGACCTATCATCGTCCAGCCCAAACCACACAACAGAAAATTTTGAAATTTTGCATGGACACTCCCTATAGAACGTAAACACTCGCTAAGAAAGTATTTTTTGATATTCGAATTTTTAAGTATTTTTAGAGGGGTTTGAATTGTTAGTTGGTTAGAGCAGGCAAGCCTAGGCAGCATGCGTTGCTAGGACGATAACAGGTCAGCTGTTATCGTACTGTATCTATTTCATAATATTATTTTTATTTGCGGTTAATTTCAACTATGATGGCAGACCTTGAATTTCTAGAAATAAACTGTGATTTTGTCCCTCCATTTTATTTTTATTTTGTCCCCCTGCTCATAGAGATTATGTTATACCTGGTGATGGTAACTGCTGTAACTGCTAACCTACAGATAACGGGTTATCCCTACGTTATCTGTTTCTTGACACTGGTCCGGAGTGTCCCAATACTTACTTACTTATCAATTGATACTTTGATTACTTATCAATTGATGAATAACTGATAGTATGGCGGGAACCTTGATATATTAAACTGCAAAAAATGATGTAGTAGCATTAATTTTGATGATACATTATTTCACGCAATAAAATAACTACTTATCTGCCGTGAGGAAGCATGGATATTCAGCTAGTTATAAATAAATCTACAACTTTCCTGTGAATTCAATCTAAAAGGGAAAGTCGAAACAATGATTCTTACTTCTTTTTTATTTCAGGCAAGAAAAAAGAATGAAGAAAATAACTGTTGATTGATTGATTGATTTTAAGAGCTCGCGAACATAGCGACTTGTTCTTTTTTAATGTTGGCGGTAGAGTCTAATCTAATAACTGTAAATGAAGAAATTCAAACATTCAGGGTTTTGTGGAAATTTAGATAGCTCTTGCATGAAAGTTTAAAAAATAGTTATGCATCAAGTAATTCCTTTTTTAAAGTTTCAGGAATGTGTCCATTACTACACTTCACGTTAAGTCATACATGTTTTAATAAATTCTGTTGTGCTAAATGAAATTGTAAATATTTGAGTCTTTAAGGTGAGTGAGTATTGTGTTTAAGTGTGGACTGTTATCTGTCAAAAGTTCGTTCATGTCATACGGTAGATTTAGTCTGTCTCGTTCTTTGCAATCAGTCAGTATGTGTTTTATAGTCAAGTTTGCGTTGCATATGGCGCAAACTGGTCTGTCTTGTCTTGTCATTAAATAGCGATGTGTCAGCAACGAATGTCCGATACGTAATCTTGTAATGACTACCTCTTCTCTTCGGGTTGATCTGTTGCTCGATGGCCAAACACTTACCGTTTTCTTAATTTCCTTTAATTTGTTGTTTTGTGTTTCAGCCCAAACGTTTTGCCATTCAAGGTGTAAATATGTTTTTATGTTTACATGTAAGTCTTGTAGTGTCAGTTCTTCTACGTCTATTGTACATTTTTCTGTTGTTTGTTTAGCGTATTTGTTTATTTATTTTTTAACGTTTTTCAACTTCCATGTCCACAATTGCCGGGCTTTATTACAGATCGCCAAGGATTCTAATCACTCATGATGAATTGATGTCAGTGAGCACATCAAAAAAATCTATTCACCTCTGGCTGGATTTGTTTTTCGTCTCCTTAGTGGTAGTCCGCCACGCTGACTACTCTGTCACGGTGTGGCCCAAAGCCTAGGATTAGAGCGATTTTTAATTTCGGTCACAGTCATGGGCTTGTGTAGACATTGCTATAAAAAATCCTAGTTCTGCAAGTAAACAGATTTATAGAGATCTGAATTCGTTTGAAGTATTTCTGACACTTGGCACGCGGCAGACACTCACTGAGCAATACGGATATTCTATTTCAAGCGACAGTAATACTTGCCAGCGATTATTTTCATTCATAAAACTGAAACATTAATATTTTCACAACCACTGTTTCTTCGAGTAAAGTAAGAATTAAAAATAAAATAGCATATAACAGAAATAAAACTGAGATAAAAATGAGATTGCGCACATGAAATCTTCTTCTATTCTAACTAAAAGAGTCCCAAAAATTGAGATACCAGCCCTTTTTATTGTTTACTACAATACTTAAAAAAAAAAAAATTGAACCAAATTGTTAATGTGGCTTTCATGGATAAATAGTTACCTGAAATTGGGTGTTTGCTTATTTATTTAATGTAATTTACAATAAAATATGAAATGGCTAGATCTCACCCTTTCCAAACTTTCACTGTGCAGTAGGGAGCCTTTTGAAAGTGGCCAGCTTAGCCTAGGCTTGCATAGTATCACGGGTGGTTATGATGAAATGATTCACGAAATAAAATTCTTTAACCACTGTATACACCGCTTGTATCTTAATTTTGAGATCTTTATTTTAGCACTTTTCGAAGGATATTGAAGTTGTAGCAAACAACAGGACGACTTCGTAAACCACTAAAATAGGTCCATCTAGTATGCAGCGGTTTAACAAATTTAAAATCCCCTTTGAGTACCTATTCTGAGTGTTATATGAGAATACCATTCTCTGGTTTCAGAAATATATGATGCCATGCCGTCTATTTGAAGCCTCGATTAGAGGAAGATACTTTCCATATTGTGATTTGAAACCTTTTGGCCTAATTAGCAAAGCAGCCCGAGCGTAAAACGAGTGGATTAAACCCCAGCCAATTCTTAAAAAAAAAAAAAAAAACGATTTAAAAATGGAATATCATTAGTTTCTGTAGAAGGCTATTTTATCAATGAGTCATGATTTAACATTGAAAATTATACATTAAACCAAGGACGGAAAGTGGGAGAATAAAAACCTGATTTCCCTCGGGAAACAAGCCATTAGGGAATAATTTGGAAATGGGATGTCAAGAGTTAATAAGCATCAGTTTTCGTCTCCCGTCTCCGGTGTTCATTGTAAAGCACAACCTAATTGAATAACTTGGATAATACACGGTTAAAATGGCGTATAGACAATATATACACATGGCTAATATTTAAAAAAAAAAATCCTAGAATTTTAATCATTCGTGAAAAATGTAAAATGAAATTTCATAGCGAAGCACGATTTTAGGCGCCACAACAGGAAAATTACATTATGTTAAGAGATCCCAAGTTCTCCGAATGAGATCGCATAAGAATCGCACTTTTTTTTCCTAATAATTTATTGTGCATCGACTACAATGGCCCTTAGCACAATACTGTTTAAGTTAGCCGAATATTTTATAATATTTGAAATTTAAAATCTTTACTAATGTTTATATTTTACAATATTATATTTTAATCTAAATCTCTATATATTTTTTTTCAAGGGATGTTACATTTTTAGATATGTATGAATGCTTTAATAAATTTAAGATAATCAATAATATTCTGATATGTTTTTGTTTTATTCAAAATTTCTGTACTGTTAATATCAAACCTATCCCTGGCTCTTTGCAACTGGGAGCATTCCGCTAAAATATGATCCACGGTAAGTACATCACCACAAAGATTACACGTTGGACGACGCCTACCGACAAGATGATGAAGAACCGTACTTTTAAGAAATTTAATAAGCATTCGAAAATATCCTATACAATTACTACGATTTCCCAACCGGTTTCGAGGTATATAAGAATATATCTGAAAATCTTCAAGTTTTTTTTCTCGTTTTCCTTGATAACGGTTATAGATATGGCATTGAAAATGGTTTCATTAGACTTCTTTCTTTCAACTACTTATAAAAATTGTATCCTAGTAACGCAAAAACGCAATCGTTATGATTTGTATGTACCAAATTTCATTAAAATTAGTCCATTTTTGAGCCAGCTAGAGCGCGAACAGATAAATATGCAAGTATACACACACATACTCGTATAAATACAAATTTGAACCACCGAGAGTTTAACCTCATATGCGAGTTTCCCCCCTATGGAGCGAGGAAGGAAACCCGGTAAAAAACATGTATATGCATTCAATTACTCGCTCTAGTAAGTAAGGTAGCTAAAGATTTACACCCTCTGGCTATTATCAAATGACTAGTAATTTCATTTTGAAAAGAAAATCTTCTGCTCGAGAATAACACATTTTTTTCGGCTCTATCCTGCAATAATATTAAAAACCTTAGATTAAAAGTTTAAAAGAATGTCTGATAATGAATGCACTATTATTTTTTGAATGTTTCTTCTCTCAAAGCTTTCTTTTTGAGGAAACTTAATTGAAATTAGTAATAAAGAAAGGCCACGTGGAGTTAGCGAATCCAGAAATACCGAGCTAATTTCTCGTCGAAGATACCGAAAATTGATTAAAGCCGAAATTATTTCTTAGACTTTATAAAGAATTTATTAGGAACGAGTAGTAAAACAAAATATTTGGAAACAAGTATAAGATAAATAATTAATGACATTCCAATCTACAGGCACAAAGTACGACAATTATCATATCAAATGAATTAACGACTTCAAATATAAAACATACAGTTTTTTAATACATGAGAATTCATGAACTTAAAAAATATTAAATGTATTTTATTTTTTACGAATACACAACAAAATTCATTTTGGATTAACCGAACTTACATCACATTTACACTACGAAAATCAAAACATCATGAATTTCTGTGGTAGGGTGAATAACATATACAATTCCTATCAGCAGCAGATTGAATCTTTTCATCTATGGGTTCATTGAAAAACTACCCTGCTCCTGCATGGTTGTGTAAAAAGGGTTGTGACCTATCGATAGCTCGCTTAAGTTATTATAGCTTTTTAATTATTCGGTCAAAAATGAAAGGCATGAGTACAAAAAATCTCAAATTATAAAAACAATTCCTAATTATTACACCCTAGGAAATAAAAGATTTAAGTTCATTTTCGCGGTTATATCGAAAAATATTTTAAAGGAAAATGATTAACTACTGACTTTTAGGATTAGCTAATATATAGCCCATACAGGCAGAAATGTTTGGGGAGCGTTAACAATATGTCTGTAAAGAGATAAGGAGCGCCCTACCATTTGGGTGGCATTACCTCAGCCGAGAATTTCGAATTTATGAATACACTATAGGCCGCTATATTAAATAATCGCATAATTATGTAATTATTCATATTTTGAGTCCTGTGGCTAGTTTCTGCATCATGAAAAACTACAGAGAAGAAATCTACCAATGAGTAAGCCGAAACATCCAAAATATAGATCTTTCCGAAAATCTGATTGTTGTTCTTGACTTATCATCACCTCGATGGTTAACAATGTGCATATCATGTTGAAGGACCTGTAGCTTGGAACTCCTCTATCCATATGTAGCCTATTTACTCATCGTGGTGTGCAAAATTCCTTACAATGGTTATTCTTTTAATGCAAATCAATATACAGAACTCTCAACATCATTCTTGACTGTTAAATTGGCGCATCACATATGGAGAAGAAAATCCTCGTCGACGAGAATCTATTTTTAGCGCGGTTACTCCCTCCCCCATAGGGAGGAACCCCGCTTATAAGGTTGATACAATGAAACAATCCGGAAGTGCCGACAAGAAAATTTCGCGTTTCAGAACCCCTAGAGACCGAAAATAACGGTGGTTCAAGTTTGTATATATATATATATATATATATATATATATATATATATATATTTGTCTGTTCGCTCATTTCTGGCTTTCATTAAAACTAATATGTTGAAAGTTATGTTACGTTTGGAGTTAAGGAAAGGTTAGAATAAATTTTTTTATGAACAGACATGAAAAGTTTTGGGAACTTCGTATATTTTCATTAATATCTCGAACACGGTTGGGAAATCGTGGTAAGTGGATAGAAACTATTTGAAAGCTTACTAAATTCTCTACAAAAATGATTCTAAAACTATTTTTGATTAGGTGATTTCAATCGGAGAAATAAGTGCTTATAACTTCAAATACGTCTGTTTTGTTCTTATGAACGGGTTTTTGTCGTTCTTTTTGTAATTTTTGTCTCTTTCCCTTGGTTTTTTATTGCTTTTTATTTTTGTAATTTCTTATGTTAGGAAAATGTATTTGTTTGTAAAACAGGATAGGAAAAATGAGACTCTATTTTTTATTTTTATTTTATTGATCAACAGGTCTTTGCATATATTTAAAAACTCTTTTGATATAACCTCTATATCGTTTTTGTTTGACTCAATAATAAGAAATCCTTTTTTCAATTATTTTATGTTTTTAGGCCAATCTATAATTCCTGTGGGTTAATATGTTTTTTAAATTGAAGGTTTAAAGCCTCAACAGGAATATTTGTGTAATCACCCTTCACAGTTAATTTATTAGAATCATGAGTGATCGTTTTTGTGTTACAACTAACAATCTTTGAAAACGAAGTTTGACTATCCTTGTTATTGTTATTTTCCTTCTGTTTGGCCGAGATTTTCAATTCATGACCTAATTCTCCTTGATTTTTTTGACTAGACCAAGACCCTATTTTAAGCACTCTTAAATTCCTTAATTTAATTCAGGAAGTTTATCAAGCTTGATATAATCACTTTTGGGTTAATACGGGTGGTCCATACCGAGTCCTTTGTTTGTAAACACAAAGAGCTTTCTGAGTAACGGTAAAGGGCAGTAAAAGTATATGACTTTACCTGGAACGAAACCCTGCATACAGAGAATTACAATACGAGACCTTCTCATTCTTTCTTTCACCAGCAACCGTGTAAAACCCTTAGATCTGTTTATATTGTTAGCGCGGTTCCTCCCTCCCTTCATAGGGAGGAGCCCCGCTTATAAAATTGATCTCATGAAACAATCCGGAAGTGCCGACTAGAAAATTTCGTGTTTCAGAACCCCTAGAGACCGAAAATAACGGTGGTTCAAATTTGTATATATATATATATATATATATATATATATATATATATATATATATATATATTTGTCTGTTAGCTCATTTCTGGCTTCCCTGATGGTCCGATTTTGATGAAATTTAGTACAAAAATTCGTCGTCCAATTTGAAAGGTCACGTTCGTTAACCAGCAAAATCCGCCCACTGGAAGATGGCGTTTGGGGCGAAATTCGCGCAAAAAAAATCGCAACGCTTACATTTTTGAGTTCATATGCTTGTAAGTACTCGTTTTGTAGGCTTCTTGGCCTAGGAAAACGAATGGAACCATTTTTAAGGCGATAGCTTTAACCGTTTTCGAGAAAATTGGGAACATAGTTGCTGAATAACGTTTTTGGTTTTGGTACATAAAATCATGGGATTCAGTTGAAACATTTTTTGCATGTTCAAATTTTATCAAAACTAATATCTTAAACTTTTGGTTACGTTTGGAGTTAAGGAAGGGTTAGAATAAAATATTTTATGAACAGACATGAAAAGTTTTGGGAACTTCGTATATTTTCATTAATATCTCGAACACGGTTGGGAAATTTTCATAAGTGGATAGAAACTATTTGAAAGCTTTCTAAATTCTCTACAGAAAAGATTCTGAAACAAGTTTTGATTAGGTGATGTCAGTCGAAGAAATAAGTGCTTAAAACTTCAAATGCGTCTGTTTAGTTCTTATGAACGGGTGTTTGTCGTTCTTTTTGTCTCTTTCCCTTAGTTTTTTATTGATTTTTATTTTTGTAATTTCTTATGTTAGGAAAATGTATTTGTGTGTAAAACAGGATAGGTAAAATGAGACCAATTTTCTATTGCTAGAAATAATGAAAAGTTTTGGGAACTTCGTATAATTTCTTAATATCTCGAAAACGGTTGAAAATCTTGGGAAGCGAAAGGTTACCATTCGAAAGCTTACTAAATGCACAACAAAGAATGTTCTGACGCAAGTTTTAATTAGGCGATGTCAATCGGAGATATAAGTGCTTAAAACATTAAAGTAATTGATTTCGTTTATTCGAACGGTTTTTTTGTCTGTTTTTATTCCTTGTTATTTCTTAATTGATTATAGTTGGATAATGTATTTTACAATAAAACTGGTTTAGTAAAATAACAAAACCATTTATTGTTAGAAATATAGATTTGCTAGATTACAAGACCTTCTAACTAGCGGGACCCTTTCTAGTGTTGACCGACCCTTCCAGGTAAGATCGTAAATCAAGACCATTCAAGACTGGTGGAACCAAAATAATAACTGCTTCTATTTTAATCTTCAGGCGATTCGCCAAAGTTGCGAAGCCTTATCAGTAAATAAATATTTTAATCTTTCCAAATTAGACTAGGGATAAGAACGGAACCGCGCTAAGATGATGCAGTTCCTGCGAGTCGGACTTTTTATTCTTTTTTAAACTTAAACATTTTTGAACAGAATTTTCTTTTTTAAACTTAAACATTTTTGAACAGAATTAAATACAACAGGCTGTGCGCAGAATAGGATTTGCATAAGTTATAAGTCTTGCATGTAATTGTTTTCCTTTAGTTGATATCTAATACCTATAGCTTGTGCGGTGGTCAAGGGGCGACTTCAATATTTCTTAATCGGATTATTCACTTCAAACACCCTGAAATCTCTAATAAAACTCCTTAAAAAAGCCTTAATACAATTTAAATGTATCCCTTATCCATATTTATTTATTTGTTACAATCATGCAAAGTCCGCACTTTTAGCTGCCAACCTTCTTGGGTCTTTTCGTGTTTTATACCCGGGCGAGGTTCTTTTTCACTGATGTACACCACGTCTTTCTAAGCCTTGCTTTTTTTTATTACTGCCTGAGGGTTCTACTTTAAAGCATACTTTTCAATGGCTTCATTAGGTTTTCTCTGTGTAGGCCCTGCCCACTTCCATTTATTTTTCCTTATTTATGAGGGTTATAATCATTGAGAAAAAAAAAATATTGTGACATTCCAGACCTCTTCATTTTTGACTTTAAGGTCTCCAGGATTCTTCCCGAACGTCGGGTTAAAAAAGTTTGAATAGTTCGTGTGATGATTTCGCTCACTGCCTTAGAGAGATATAGTAGAACGAACTGCTTATAGCATTTTTTTTATACGGCTTCTAACATCTTACAATAAATGTAATCACCTTCTAGTCTATTTCCACCGGGCCATATACAAGTACCCACCCACCTATAATGTCAAGGGCACTTGATGTTTTTCCCAGACATTCTCACATTCAAGACCGCCGATGCTATGCTTCTAGTATCATTGTTGAATAATTCAATTGCAATGTTTTATGTTAGCAAATACAAAGGGTCCATTCAACCCAAACTAAAAGTTAAAATCAATAAAAAAGATCCAAATCCTTTTTAAATTAAATCTTCAGAGTTTACTCACAGCATATCGGAAACACATTTTCAAATTCCTTTATTCTTTCGAGAGGACATTTGGACTTGAATGAACAGGAAGTTCGATTTCCTACTTACTATTCGCTCTGACAGTCAAAGCTTCGGTCAAACCACTTACCATGAATGTTTCCGCTCAGGTAACAACCAATGTACAGTAGAGGTGTCGCACATTGGGCACAATAGAAGGTTTATATTTAGATCAGGTGACAATGGTACTTAGGGACTATTTTATTTTTTCTGAGCAAAACATTCTAGTAACACATTTGGATTTAATGAAGAAGCGGAAAGTTATTCGAAACCAATATCCATTGAATCATAAATAAATAATAACTTTTAATAAAATTTAATTTAGACTGTATATAAATAAAATAAAAATTCAAAATCCATATAAATAAAAAAAAATATTTATTTAGATATGAATATTTTATTACATTCCATATAAATAACCTGTTTCAAAAAATCTTTCTGGTTTATACATTCATGCTAAATCGATTCTGAAATTTTATGGTATCTATTACAACAATATTTTTTTTATTTCTCACAAAGCGAAGATTACAGAATCACAAAAGTATCATCTACTCCTGTAGCACTAATGATGAGGCGGTGAAAGTGTCACTTTCTGAGAAGCAAATACAAATTATTGTGGTAGAGACCCAAAGTTTGTACTCTTAAAATGCAGCACCATCCAGAAAAAGCAACTTCTAGGCTTCAATACTTCTTTCTTTCTGTTTCTATTACGTTTTTACAACGAAATTATATCAGCTATTGACTATGGGAGGTAATTGAAATGTTTAAAATTAAATATTACAAATTGACTTATATCTAGAGGCGCTTACATATATATATACTTGGAATCCAATTCCAAATCGATGTGTAGCTGAATTAACCTCAGAGGATGAGGTTTGGGGTTTAAGGCAAGAACACTGCTAGGCCATCACCGCCTTAATTTGTCATAGTATGAGTGAAATTAAATTTGTATTTGATAAACCCAAAGGATATCTAAAATTCCGAACTTTGGCAACCATTATAAATATATGAAGTGTATTAGAGGAAGGAAGGCCGTAACGAACGGATTTTGGTGTCGATCATTGTTCACATTTTATTCCAGGTCTCGGTAAAACATGTAGGTCTAAAAAAAGATTCACATTTTTTTTTTTTTTTTTTTTGTCTAGCCGCTAAAGCTGGGTACGCGGCACAGTGGGCAAAACGACATTTCGTGTTTCAAACAAGGCTACAGCCTCTAAATCTTAACCAATTTCAATGATTATTTTTCTTTTTAATCAAAGCTAATACAATTTCGAATAACTATGTCTAGCCAGATTTTTGTTTTATGTTTCCCCTGTTTATTAAATTAAATAAATAAATGTAAATAATTCACGAGCTTTTACTCTTGAACGTAAAAGTAATATTTTATTTTTCATCTAACTTAATATCAGCACTGATATCGTCGAAAAAGTACTGATCAGACTTAGAAAAAATCAGACTGACATCTTCAAAACGTAAATTTTTACACAATGAGATGAATTGAAATAATATGATTTTTGAATGATTTGAAAATAGATTTTGATTTTTTCCAAGTCTAATCAGGATTTGAATGTTTAATTTCAACGATATCAGTGCTGATATTAAGATAGATGAAAATTGATTTTTTTTTTTTTTTTTTTTTTTTTTTTTTTTTTTTTTTTTTTTTTTTTTTTTTTTTTTTTATGTTCAATAGTAAATGTTCGTGAATTATTTACACGCAATTTAATAAAGAGAGGAAACAAAAAACAAAAATCTGGCTAGACAAAGTTGTTCTAAATTTTATTAGCTTTTATTTTTTTTTAAATGCACTTAAATCGGTTAAGATTTAGAGGCTGTAGCATTTTTTGAAACACGAAAAGTCGTTTGGCCCCACTGAGCGCCGGGCTACCTGTAGGTTACCACCTGTTCTGAATTTGATCATTTCGAAGTCACCTAATGCAGTTTCCACGATTTGCCTTATTTGGAGAGGGGGTTTATCCTACATCCATTCATACGCTCAACATTTTCCTTAAAGGCTGTTAAGCATTTAGTTTATATTTACGGGAAATAGTATGGAATCATCGACATGTAATTCATTTGCTTACATTTTGATCATGTTATTCTTTGAGTGAGAGTACTTTCGAAAGAAATTATGTTCTTAAAACCTTAAACGTTTTATAACTTGTTGCAGGGTATGATCCTGACTTTCCTCTCAGTGATCGTGGTAGGTTACGTGGCGACGTTGTACCTGATGGCGAAGGACCACATCCGACCTTGGTACCGCTGGTGGACCAGGTGCATGATCATCAGGATAATCATAGTACCCGAGATGGAGGATCTATCAAGGGAAGGTGAGGACGGAGTCCACGGGTGCAATATGGATGACGACGTCTGACGGAAAACTGAAAAAGTTGATTACCTGAAAAACCTTGTGGTTACCGTGTTTGGACAACTTTCTGTCCACTTTCAGCTTTTAAAGACTAACTAAAGCAAGAGAAGATTTCCTTTTATTAATCATTTCTGCGTGGGATTCTTTTACAGAAACAGTAAAAGAAAATGATTATCTAAAAAATATTTTTAGAATCTGCAGATCGTTTTTAAAATAAAGTTGCTCGTAAATATTTTGCAAAAAATTATTTATTGTAGGAAAAAACACATCAAAACGAGTTTACGAAATCAGGAGTTTATTGAACCAAATTCGATAGACATCATCCCCAAACAAATAGGAACATGTGTTCCCAAAAAAAAAAAAGAATGGTTCCATTAGAAGTTTGAGTTTTCACCAGAACAAAATAAAATTAAAAAAAATAAGAATTGAGTTAGCTCATCATAAATATTTATTAAATTTTAATGTCCACTTGTACATAGACTTTGGGATGAGTTTTCTACAGTTTACTACTCTTTTGTAGTCGGTTTATATATACAGGGTGTCCCAAATAAGACAGCTCAAACTAATTTTGCGGCCAAACGGTTGGTCTGAGAAAAACATGTCAGAAGTAAAAGTCGTAGGGCTAGACCTAAGGTTTCTAAATATGTCGACCATTTAACATATTTACTGCGCATGTGCGCTTGACACTAGATGAAATGTTGGGATTTGCAGATGACTCCTATTATTATGCACATCATTTTAAAGGGAATTAAAAAACAAACCATTTGCTGCAAACCGCACTTCGATATCTTTAAAATCAAATGAGTTTCGTGCGATTCAAATTTCATTGTTTTAAATTAAAACGATTTTTTGGAAGCACTTACAGAGGTCGGTTATGAATGTGTGATACATGACTTCGAGGTATTTTTTCCTCAACTTTCTGAAAAAAATATGGCTGATCCTCTAAAAGAATTATTTTTCCTAATAAAATAAGGCATATTTTTTAAGTATTTAGTCTAATTCTTCTTTAGAGATTTACTAAGCTAAAGCTATCTAGTCTGATCATTCATGTTATTTATTTAATCCTTTGGATCCGATATTCCTTATTGGATTATGGTTCAATATATTGCTTTTGTTCATTATTAATGTAATATTCGCTTTCAACCATGAAGTTCACAAGTTGTGGGATTGTGGATATGGTAATTGTTTTCGATGCGTAAACGTAAAGCTCGGATGGCTGCTCGGCTTTACGCGCAGTATTACCCAAACCGGGTTCATCCGTCTTACAAAACAATTTTGCGCCTGATGTCTAACGCCCAACAAGGACATTTCTCTTTCAGCAGAAGACATCGTTGAAGAGACCAGGACATCATCTTGGACCTTGTTAGGAGAAATCCCCACAACAGTGTTCGGGAGATTTCCAGAGAAACACGGGTTTCAAGATGAACTGTTCACCGCACACTTCAGTAAGTACCACACTTATCACATACCTTTGCATCGAGCCCTTTCAAATAGGGATATGGAAGTCAGGGAGGAGTACTCACAACTTGTGAACCTCATGGTTGAAAGCGAATATTACACTAATAATAAACAAAAGCAAAATAATGAACCATAATCCAATAAGGAATATCGGATCCAAAAGATTAGATAGATAACATGCATGATCAGATTTAGCTTAGTTAATCCCTAAAGACTAAATACAGAAAAAAGATGCCTTATTTTCAATCTTATTAAAGTTATTAGGAAAAATAATTCTTTTAGAGGATCGGCCATATTTTTTTTAGAAAGTTGAGGAAAAACTACCTCGAAGTCATGTATCACACATTCATAACCGACCTCTGTAAGTGCCGCCAAAAAATCGTTTTAATTTAAAACAATAACATTTGAATCGCACGAAACTCATTTGATTTTAAAGATATCGAAGTGCGGTTTGCAGCAAATGGTTTGTCTTTTAATTCCCTTCAAAATGATGTGCATAATAATAGGAGTCATCTGCAAATCCCAACATTTCATCTAGCGCCGAGCGCACATGCGCGGTAAATATGTTAAATAGTCGACATATTTAGAAACCTTAGGTCTAGCCCTACAACTTTTACCTGTGACATGTTTTTCTCAGACCAACCGTTTGGCCGCAAAATTAGTTTGAGCCGTCTTATTTGGGACATCCTGTATATATATATATATATATATATATATATATATATACATATATATATATATATATATATATATATATATATATATATATGTGTGTGTGTGTGTGTGGGGGGGGGGGGTGGCAAGGTTAGCTCAATGGTAGAGCACTGGACTAATATGATGGAGGACCTGAGTTCAAAACTCTTAACTAAAGATTTTATCTTCTCTAGTCTTCGTTCGTGGGTTGTATTCCCAAAACCCAGCTGTAATTAATTAATAACCCAGCCATTAATTAATTTATTAATGGGTACCTGTAAAGAGGCGGCATAGTACTGACCAGACATCTCCCTAGTGTGGTTAAGAATGAGATACCTCTACAGTATCGGCCCCTCGTGGCCGTTACAGAATCGATTTTGAATATACATTATTATATTGTATATATATATATATATATATCATAAATAACAAAATATAATATGTGTAAATATGAATTAAATGAAGAAAACTAATATGGAGGGATTGATGGATACGGGAACAAGAAGGGGATTAGGGAGCGAGGAACAATGAAGAAACAATATACAGGGGGGTAACAACAACAAACAAAAATATAAAAATATTGGGGGAAAAATATAAAAATATAAGTAAATACTTCAATATTAAAAAATGGGAGAGAGTAAAAGGAAAAGAATAAAAAATAAATGCATAGTAAAAAAAGTCCGACTCGCAGGAACTGCGTCATCTTAGCGCGGTTCCATTCATATCCCTAGTGTTATTTTGTAGACTTAGAATAGAAACAGTTATTACTTTGTTTGGATCATTCCTAATGTAAACAAATATGAAAAAAACAACAAGATTTTCGGCTAGGGATGAAACTATCCTAAGCAGAAATTACTCTTTCTGCCGTCCCAAGTTTCGGTCTACGAAGACTCTTCTACGAATATATTTCTAATTTACTTAACTTGCAGTGCTAACATATCCATTTTACTTTTAAATGCAATTAAACAAAATAAAATTGTACATGAAAATGAGAAAGTAGTGTTATTTTTTATTGAACTACGGCCACATTCAACAACAAAATATAATTATATTTCTAGTATAGAATTTGGCTGCATGACTTCCTACAGGTAAAGGTAACTGTCAGCTGTCCTAGAATGCTTGATGAGAACAATGAATCTTGATTTATGAAGTGCAATAAAAGCCTACCTGAACCGGCAGACTACCTCGACCCGGACTGACCCTACACGGCGAATATTTACGTTTTCAGTTCTGTTACAGGTTCAAAGAATTTGTATTTATTCCCCTGTTTTATTGAGAAATACATCCT
The DNA here is from genome assembly GCA_946811695.1 of Gonocerus acuteangulatus. NCBI lineage: Eukaryota > Metazoa > Arthropoda > Insecta > Hemiptera > Coreidae > Gonocerus > Gonocerus acuteangulatus. The sequence goes on along the minus strand of OX328124.1, from coordinate 94,981,424 downwards.
CCTCCTAGAAGCAATAACGAAATAACAAGAAATAAAAACAGACAAAAAGAACCGTATAAATAAACTGAATCAATTATCGTTTATCAAACTTCTAAGTTTTATGTACTTATTTCTCCGTTTGACATCGCCTAATCAAAACTTTCTTCAGAACCTGTTTTCTAAAGCATTTAGTAAGCTTTCGAATGGTAACCATCCGTTTACCAAGATTCTCAACCGTTTTCGAGATATTAAGGAAAGTATATGACGTTTCCAAAGCTTTTCATCTCTATTAATAAATTATTTTAATTTAACCCTTCCTTAACTCCAAACGTAAGTAAATTTTCAGCATACTAGTTTTGATGAAATTAGAACATGCAGAAAATGTTTCAACTGAATCCCATAATTCGAAGTACCAAAATCAAAGACAAAAAAAACGTTCGAATAAACAAAATCAATTACTTAAAAGTTTTAAGCACTTATTTCTCCGATTGACATCGCTTATTCAAAACTTTCTTTAGAACCTTTCTTGTAGACCATTTAGTAAGCTTTCGAATGGTAGCCTTTCGCTTCCCAAGATTTTCAACCGTTTTCGAGATATTAAGAAATTATACGAAGTTCCCAAAACTTTTTATTATTTCTGACAACAGAAAATTGGTCTCATTTTACCTATCCTGTTTTACACACATATACATTTTCCTTACAAATACAACATAAGAAATTACAAAAATAAAAAGCAATAAAAAACCAAGGGAAAGAGACAAAAATTACAAAAAGAACGACAAAAACCCGTTCATAAGAACAAAACAGACGTATTTGAAGTTTTAAGCACTTATTTCTCCGATTGACATAACCTAATCAAAAATAGTTTTAGAATCATTTTTGTAGAGAATTTAGTAAGCTTTCAAATAGTTTCAATCCACTTACCACGATTTCCCAACCGTGTCCGAGATATTAATGAAAGTATACGACATTTCCAAAACTTTTCATGTCTGTTCATAAAATATTTTATTCTAACCCTTCCTTAACTCCAAACGTAACATAACTTTCAACATATTAGTTTTAATGAAAGTAGAACATGCAGATAATGTTTCAACTGAATCCCGTTATTCTAAGTACCAAAATCAAAGACAAAAAGAACAGTTCGAATGAGCGAAATCAATTACTTAAAAGTTTTAAGCACGTATTTCTCCGATTGACATCGCTTATTCAAAACTTTCTTTAGAACCTTTCTTGTAGACCATTTAGTAAGCTTTCGAATGGTAACCTTTCGCTTCCGAAGATTTTCAAACGTTTTCGAGATATTAAGAAATTATACGAAGTTCCCAAAACTTTTTATTATTTCTGACAACAGAAAATTGGTCTCATTTTACCTATCCTGTTTTACACACACATACATTTTCCTTACAAATACAACATAAGAAATTACAAAAATAAAAAGCAATAAAAAACCAAGGGAAAGAGACAAAAATTACAAAAAGAACGACAAAAACCCGTTCATAAGAACAAAACAGACGTATTTGAAGTTTTAAGCACTTATTTCTCCGATTGACATAACCTAATCAAAAATAGTTTTAGAATCATTTTTGTAGAAAATTTAGTAAGCTTTCAAATAGTTTAAATCCACTTACCACGATTTCCCAACCGTGTTCGAGATATTAATGAAAGTATACGAAGTTTCCAAAACATTTCATGTCTGTTCATAAAATATTTTATTCTAACTCTTCCTTAACTCCAAACGTAACATAACTTTCAACATATTAGTTTTAATGAAAGTAGAACATGCAGATAATGTTTCAACTGAATCCCGTTATTCTAAGTACCCAAACCAAAAACGGTATTCAAAAACTATTTTTCCAATTTTCTCGACAACGGTTAAAGCTATCGCCTTGAAAATGGTTTCATTCGTTTTTCTAGCCCAAGAAGCCTATAAAACGAGTACTTACAAGCTTATGAACTCAAAAACGTAAGCGTTACGATTTTTTCTGCGCGAATTTCGCCCCAAACGCCATCTTCCAGTGGGCGGATTTTGCTGGTTAACGAACTTGACCTTTCAAATTGGACGACAGATTTTTGTACCAAATTTCATCAAAATCGGACCATTCGTCTTCTATTTAGAGAGCGAACAGACAAATATATATATATATATATATATATATAAATAAATATATACATATATATATATATACAAATTTGAACCACCGTTATTTTCGGTTTCTAGGGGTTCTGAAACGCAAAATTTTCTAGTCGGCACTTCCGGATTGTTTCATTGTATCAACCTTATAAGCGGGGTTCCTCCCTATGGGAGAGGGAGGAACCGCGCTAAAAAAGGAAACAGTAAATAAAATAAGATATGACGAATTAAAACAAACCACACGAAACAAATTTGAAATTAATCACACGGAAAAAAAGAGCAAGCAGATCGATGTATTGGTATACATAAGTAGTCCGGCCTAAGGCTTGAGGTAAATTCTTAAAAAGCACCTTCCTTAGCGGATATAAAAGGCGATGAGACGAGATTTAAATGTAGTATTGTGCATGTTTTCCGGTTACCTTAACTAAAGAATTCACAGTATTATGGTATCTTCTGATGACTTAGTATGATGAAGTCTGGAAGGCAATGTTTTATCGTAACATTATAATTACACATTGTGGCTGGCCCTGTTTCGTTATCAAGTGATTCCCATAAGTCGTAAATGTACAATTCTACTACAAATATCATCAATTCCAAGTGTTATATATCAAATGACATGTTAACAAATGTTACATGGAGAGAATTATTATCCCAGGGGTTTGGTGACTAATTGTTCTCCAAATGTAATACGAATACATACTTGAAAGCTCAGTTTTATTGTCACTGGTTGCATAAAAGCCCTGCTTTAAAGGTAAACATGTTTTCCACGGGGAAAGGTCGCCTGATAATGAAGTTGGAGTGAATGTATTTGACAGCCGAGTGTTTTCTTTCAACATTAAAGCTTGTTACAGAAGCTTTCAACGGGCACGTTTTAATTTCTTGGTTAATGAATTCCTAGGATTTATATTGTTATTTTCAGTCTCGTGATTTCATGTTCTTGTTCAAAAAGTGTATGTTTATTATAAACACGAATATTTGTGGCAGCTAATAGGACAGACTGCATCTGTTTCGAATTGGATGTTGAGAGAGGGTACCTACGCTAATGTTTGCGGGAATATCTTCGGAACAATTTGAAAAATGTACATTTTTTCAATGATGTCTCATTTGCAAAATTATTGTGTAAAACGAAAAGAAATTTTGTGGGTTGTTTGATTATACAGTCAACATTTTCTTCCTAGGATATTTAAATTCAAATATTTTGCCTTTGTTAGGTCTGTAGCTTCAATGCTTTTGGATTTATAAGCGAAAGAACTACATAAAAAAAACGAGATTTTCGATTTTTGTTTTAAATGTCCCGAGAATTTTTCGATTCACGCTTGCCTAAATTATTCTTATTTGCGTTTCTCCAAAGATATTTCCATAAAAATTAGCATATCCCCTTTCAACAGACTAACAATTAAGTCTTTCCGTACTTTGGTACGCGCATCTTATAGTAAACGAAAGTGTTTTACGAGGGGCATCAGGCACGCATGATGTCAGTGAAATATTTGTGTAGCTACGGTAAACCATAGTAACATAAAAAGTTGCATTCAAATCAGGTAGCAAAATCATTATTTTGTAGTGTAACCGCAATATTCCTTCGAAAATTGCTATCCAAAACGATATTGGAAACGACTTATCCGAATAAGTAATAAAATTTAAGTTTTTAATACTTAAATTTACACAAATTAATTTTCCAAAGCTCTTCAGTTGTATTAATCAACTAGGCTACTGAGCTTCATACCTCAGCATTGCAAGTTAAGTTACTTCAGAAAGCCAAAGTTAATTTAGGGAGCCAAAGAATTTCCTTCAGAATGACCCATTTTGTTTGTGACATTCATCTGAAGCGTTCAGTAAGTGCTAAAGAAAATCCGTAAATTTATAGCGATAGAAGTTCAAAACAAATTTACAATACACTGTTATTCAATAACCATTTATTTACAATGCTCTACATGTTTCATGTCCATATCAAGCCTCTTCGTGAGAAATTACAGCCTAAAAACAAGAAGGGCCACGTCTAGACTGATAAGATAATCAGTAATTTATTAGTTTACGTGCTCCTGAAGATGTGTCATGTGTATATGAAACATAAAGAGCGAGCTAAGTGAGTTATTGTTGCAGAATAGTGTGGTGTAAATGTGTTTTGACCATCTGCCTCAATAAAGTTAGCGAGTTAAAAAATAGGTCACCTCATACATGGGCATATATAAGGGGGGGGCTGAGGGGGCTGCAGCCCCCCCCCCGAAATTTTGAGTTGATCGGTAAAAATGTTTCTCCCCTTAAAAATGAATTAAATAAGATCACTTAGTTCATAAAAAATATTTAATTTTGGGTGTAATAGCGTTTTAGTTGGTTAAAACTATTCCTAAGTTCTAAATTGTTAGTATTCCATACCCCGGAAATGGTGTTAGCCCCCCCCCCCGAAATTATTTTCTATATACGCCCATTACCTCATATAATGTTAAACAGTATTAATTAAACAAAATGTCGTTTAATAAAACCAATAAGCGTGCAGCAATATCGTAATAGGAGGTGATGGAAGGATAAAAACAGTTTTTTATAAGGCTTCCTTCCTTAAAACGGAACAGAGTGTCTAGAGTATGACGTAACAAGTTATGTATAGCCACTATCTCTTTAGGTGTTAGTAGTTGGTTAACTGACAGCGGATATGTTTGCGGAGAATATACTTTTACAGAAGGAAGATCGTTATGAGGATGTTACAAGTAATTGTTAACATAGTTACGACATAAAATATATGTAAGAAATACATAGATATCTCTATTCTCCTGTTCTTAGTGTTGTTTTAAGAAATTTCTTCGAGAATAATTAGTTAAGTTTAGTGTAGCATCATTACACGAAGTTCAGTATTTGGGATTTGTCAAGCATTGATAACTTTGACAGACAGGTAAAGATATTTATGAGAGAAGTTGTTTGCCAAACCGTGATTCGTTTGAAAAAAAAAATGAAATAATAGAAAGGTGAAAGGTGTAAAAACATTTCAGACTCAGAGAGCAGAACAGGTTTACTATATGTTTTTGGGGTCGCTGAATCCGAATCCTGGGGTCAGATAAACCCCTGCACTTTTGGTTTAAGCCTAACCCCCAAAACACATAATTTAGGATATTTTACAGTATAATCTGTTTATTCAAGTCTTTAACCAAAATAAACTATTTACTATGTACTGCCTTTCAGAGCTCAAAAATACAAATTTTTTGAGAGCTCAACGAAGTCGATAGGTCCATTTGGAGCCAAGTTACAGCCCTTCAAATGTATGACTTTTCTCCAAATTTTGCGTATTTCCTTAGATTTTAGTATTGGTTATGTTTTCTGACGCAAACGATATTTGAGTTTTTATACAAAAATTGATCCGAGGCCTTCCGAGGGGATTCTTACAACCTTATAAAACCCTTAGAAAAATCTCCCCATGTTTGATTCGAGCAATGTATCAATTGAAGTAAATTAAATAAGCGTCCAAAAAAAATGTAATCAAGTTTTATTTTCGAAGGATGTTTTTATAAATTTGCCTAAATATTAATTAAAGTCTCCTCTATGCATTGGAAAAAGATAGGACCCTCCAAATGGTATTCGTTTTTGAGATATTGGGCCTCAAAGATTCACTTTTTAATATGGGGGACAGAGGCAGGGCGTATCAATGTTTACTAAATAAAAAAAAAACAAAAAAAAACGAGTTTGCATACCATTTGTCTGGAAAACTACTATATATACTATAATAGCAAACCTATTCTTGCTGACCCTCTCGAACGATGACACTAGAAGAGAAAAATCTTTAGTCGCTCGGGTTTGAAGCTCGAGTCCTCCAGTGCATTAGTCGAGTGCTCTACTACTGCACTAACCTCGCCCCCCCCCCCCAGTTGCTGATGCGTAAAAATGAAGGAAACCTGGATTATTTGTATATTTTATTGTTCGGTAGCTATTTAGGATTCGGAATCGGGTAAGAACTTTGACCTTAGTCATCCTGACCAGATAGCCTGAGAATAGTAATGTCTCTTTTAGTAGTTTGTTGAAGAAGTTTGTGTAAAGTATAAAGTCCTAGTATCTAAGGTAGATATGCGTAAGTCCTATGTTTATAAAGTACATTTGAAAATCTCTTAAAAGATTCTCGAACGTGTAATGGAAGTTTATAGAAGGGATTTAAACAATCTTTAGTATTCGAAGGAAAATTTCGTCTACCTGTTGTAAATTATAGTAGAGCCATGTTTGGTAGAGAGAACTGAATGTGGAGAGAAAGTACTAGCAATGTTATGGAGATCCAACTCGTTGTTGAAGTATTGAGGTGCTGCCAGCTACCATTGTCCATCCTTATCTAATGTCCTGACAGACACAATACCTCAAACTCCAGCCTTCAAGGGACCTATCTGTATCTAGTTACTCCCAGCTCGAAGGCTCTCAACCTTTTCTCTCATGGGGGAAGCATCCCTTACAAAACTACCTGTCCTACTAGCCTTTAGGCAAATGAGTAATTTTCAAAACCGATTTATTTCAAATTTTGTACAATAACGTATATTGATGCACTAAACACGAATACGTTAAAAAAAAACCTTCGCATTTAACTAGGAAAGAAGTTATTAAGCACTAAAGTTAACATGTATTTTTTTTTTCTTAAGAGACCCTGAGTACCGCTTTTAAGAGCCGACATTTAAACTTTTCTAATCGCCCTGAAGTTTGTTGCGAAATGTGACTGATGACTTATTTGTGTCTCCTTTTATTTCTGTAATTTTTTGTTGGTAAAATGATTACATTGTCTAAGTCAAATCAATGTTTATCTATCCGGAGAAACTTTGACAAACCGTTTTCTGTCAAATGAAAATTTATTAGAGATCAAATGGCCAACTTAAAAAAAAAAAAAAAACATGAAAAAAAGATACACAACATCATCAATAATAAGACTCAATAATAATAGTAATAATTTTTATGTTACGAGGAGGTCTAGTTTAAATCCGAGGCATAAAGATTATTTGTGCCTTATTGATAGATAAAGTTGAAGATGGAGCTCTGGCTTTACGAGGGGATTATTGCCTCATAAAACTCCTTGTGTCCACATTAATCTTGAAAGGTGCTTTACGACTTTTCTAGCAAATTAATTACCAGGGGAGTTAGACTGATAACACTGTTGCTTTTCAAACTAACTAGAATAATTCTGATATAATAAATTAGTCTATTATAATTATTTATCTATTATAATCTACTATATATTTGTCAAATACCACTCACTCACTCACTCACTCATCTATCAACTTGAATTACTAGAAATAACCTGTGATGTTGTCCCTCATAGAGTTTACGCCCTGGTGATGGCCCATCTGAGGTAATAATATCCCAAACCAAATGACACAAAAATTTGAAATTTTGCACGGACAATCCGTTTAGAGTGTAAACACTCGCTAAGAAAGGTTTTTTTGATATTCAAATGTTTAAGTACTTTTAGGGGGGGGGGGTTGAATTATTAAGAAGTTCCTCATCGGCTCAAAAATGGTTCGATTTTGATAACATTTGGTAGAAAAAATACATTAATTTTAATTTGCTCACCTACACAATAGTAAATAGGAAATTTCCTACGTTAAATTAAGGAAAAAACATTTTTAGAACAATGAGAATATTATTCAACATGAAGTCGCCAGGATATTCAACAAATGTGCCCAAAATGGGCACTAATATTATGTCTGTTGTCTTGGTATACTGATAAGAGGGAGACTCAAGAATCTATAGAGAGAGGGAAGCAAGGCATTGTGAAGACAGCAATGGCATAGATAAGAAGCACAATGGGAGGAACAGAGAATGGCCAATGGTTTGATGCAAACACACCAATACTAGACCTCACTATCATAGGTCTGACAACATACTGACACCGTCTGCTTTGCTTCATATATCTATGTAACTCATCTGCACCAAATAGCACGAAAACCTCACTAACTCAAATTGCTACTAGAAAAAATACGAATGAAAATCAAGCGATAAATTTCCTCTGTCATTGATGATGTAATACTGCTATATTTCATGACTTATTTTAAATTCAATCAGATATTTTCGGCACTCAGATCGACAATCGATTTCATCAGCCGATCTAATGTAACAATGATTGATCTTGCGCGGAAGGTTCTCCGAGGTTGAGGCTGTGATTTGTATTGTAAGTGCTCCTGAAGTGACGTCCAGGAGACGTGAAACATTTAGAGCGAAATAAAGAGCTATTAAGGGATAATGTGTTACTAAATTTGACTTTTCGCCGCATAAAATACGTTTTTAGAAAAACCTTGATATATAACATTCCCAAAACAAACTATCTGACAGAATCGTTAACCTCCAAAGTCGGTACATGTGAACCAACTCAAATTTACCCCTGGCGCAAATTATTAATTTGTCCACGCAAAATCGACCCATTAGAAGTTGGGGTTTACTGCGGAATAACGTTAAATAAAGAAATATTAAATGAGTCAGTTGTTCACGACAAATAAAAAAAAAAGCAAAACCATATTGTATTTATGTAGCACAATTATGAACCTCCTGTGCTCAATTATGAACTTCCTGCGTAAGGTAATTTTATTTCTAACTAATTTAGTTAATGATTGTTAAACTTGGAATCGCCTATTCGGGACAATGTAATAAATAATTATAAAAATAATCGCCAAAGGCCATAACCACGATGAATGCACCGGTTCCCGTCGATCACCGAAGTTAAGCTACGTCGGGCATGGCCAGTACCTGAATGGGTGACCGAACACGTGCTGTTGGCATTATACATGATTATCAACCTGTAGCCCAAATGTTGATACGCCGTTATACACATAACAAAAAATTATAATAATACCGTGAGTCTTTACTGGGCCTCCTAGTCCAGTGGCTAGCTGGATTCTCATGCGAGGTATGTGGGTTCGATTTCAGCCTGTATTATATTGACCTTTCTCAGTGATGATGTGTTTAGAATGGGTGGTAACCTGTAGGTAGTCCGGCGCTAATGGCCTAGAACCCAATGCACCGTAAAACCAATGATAATAATAATCATGGGCGTATATAGAAAATAATTTCGGAGGGGGTTGGGAAAATTTCAGGGGGGGGGGCTGAGACTATTTCCGGTGTATGGAATACTAACAATTTAGATCTTGGAAGAGTTTTAACCAACATAAACGCTATTACACCCAAAATAGAATATGTTTTATGAACTAAGTGATCTTATTTAATTTATTTTTAATGGTTTTATGAAATTTTTACCGATCAAATCAAAATTTTGGGGGAGGGGCAACAGCCCCCTCAGCCCCCCCTTATATACGCCTATGATAATAATAACCTTTGAATATGCCACACTAGATAAACATTATTGTCTTGTTATGTTTATTTAAAGATGTGTGCTTGCTACAATGAACCATGTGATTGAATTTCCTTAAAAACGTATGTGGGTTCATGGACCACTTCACAAGCATCCACTTACATTTTAAGTAAACCATTTTCTCTACATATAACAATTATTGGTATTGACAACACGTATAATATCATTATTAGTCAACCGTCCATATGATCTGCTTAAGGTGTATAAGTAATTGTAGGTAAACAACCCACTCGAGCACCAGGCGTGGGTGTACCATTGATCTCTCCTGCCTTTTGTTGGTTGTATGTTGGCGATAAATAACGCAGAAAGAAGAAAAACACTGTTGTGAGGGAATAAATCTAGAATCATTGTTTACCTATTGCAAGTACTCAGTGGAGCAATAACCTTCATCACAACAGCTATCAGTTAATCACATTTGTTTTATTTTGTCGGATCATCGGACGACGGTCTCAAATGATTTTGTTTTTTTATGACTTATATGATTTTATTTCAAGCGCCTGAAATCAAAAGGTGAACTATTTCCACTGGCCCTTTAAATGAAACAGTCTTTTTGTCAGGGGTTTTCAATACGCCGCACTCACAGTGACATGACTTTTTGGAGAACGGGTTGTGATGAAAATTCTCTCAACGTTTGGAGTAGAAGCAATATAAAAAGATTTTTAGCGCGGTTACTCCCTACCTCCATAGGGAGAA